>WBNM01032759.1:48505-67017 GCA_013399055.1 Ramphastos sulfuratus | reverse complement strand
GGTGTCCCTGCCTATGGTGGGGTCCCTTTTTTTTCCCCTTTCTGTGCAGCTGAAGTTAACCCCTGAGTACCTGCAGCTGATGAAGTACCAGGCTACTGCAGCAAACAGCAAGAGCTATTTTGCCAAAGACATCTCCAACATGTTCATGGACTATGCAGGAAGCCAAACCAAGTTTGCAGAGGGACTGGCAGAAGGAATCCAAGAAGATGATGCAGCAGGACCCAGTGAGGACACCAAACTACTTCATAATGTCAACTGAAAAGGAGGATTTGTAGTTGTTTTCTAGCAAAACCAAACAAGAACTGGGAAGTTCCTTTTTTGTTTTTCTCCCTTTCCCATACTGAGAGAGATGAATCAGACTTGATCCTTTCAATCTTTTCTATGAGAGTTAGCCAAAAAAAAAAACAAAAAACAAAACCAAAACCCTTTGGTATTGATGGGGGTGGGTTTGATTGGGTCTTTTTGGCTGGTAACTTCTAAGCAGGCAGCTCCAGGTATGTCCTCTGGATGCTTCTCTCCCTGCCCTTGGACACACAGACCAAATTCTGGAGAGGTTCACCAGACAGCTTGGGTGGGTTCTTAGTTTTGAGTGGAGGTGGTTTGTAGCAGTTGGCAGTGTGGAGGTTTTGGTGGGGAGGAGATTTGCTGCTACAGCTTGGTTTGGGTTTGGGGTTGGTTTGTTTTTGTTTTTCCTTGTTGGAAATGTCAAATACTTTCTTTTTCACCCCCTTCCCCTTTTAAGAAAAGGTGCTAGATTTTTGTACACTACACCTCTCTGCTTGAAGGCCTAGGCCTTGTCCAGCTGGCAGGGCACTGGCACTGCCAATTGTGTGGGCACTGAGATGACCTAACAGCCTGTAGCAAATGCACAACCTCACCTTTTCCTGTGAGCCCCCTTGGTGGTGGGGGCAGCTGAGGCCACATGCAGAGTTGAGTTACAGAAGCTCAGCTGAAATCCTGCAGCTTACTGAGTTGTCATGAGGGGATCAAAGCCTTAGACCTCGTCTCATGCAAGTAGTGGCCCAAGCTGTTTGTTTTCTCCATCTGAACATTGATTTGTTTTCCATTGGTCATGTTTTTGGAGGTGGTTTTTATTTTCCAGCATGCTGATGGAGGCAGCATCCTGCCAGCAGGTCCCTGGATTTGGCTTTCACTGGCCCTCAGGCTTGGCATGGTGGTGCTGTCACAGCCAGCAAGAGCTGCAGCTAGGGAGAAAAGATTTGTCTCAGGGACCCTGACTTTGCAAGAAGCCTTGCTGGAGAGTTAACTGCTTGAGTGACTCATCCCAGGGTTGTTGCAATCCATTCTTTGCCCCTGCAAGAGCAACTGGATCTCAGTGTTTACAGTGTCTTAGTAGAAAGAGGACATTCAGGGAAACTCCCAAGAAATGGAACCAAGTTCTTGTTAGTTTGGGGTTTGGAGTGGAAAAAAAAATAACCAAAAAAACCCAAACCATCTTTTTGAACCTTGATTTTTTTTTTTTTTTTTAAGTAGCAAAGGGCACAAAACATCCCAGGGCAAAGAAAAAAATCTTATCTTCTCTGTCCAAAGATCAATCCTCCTCTTTTTTTTTTGGCTCAGAACAATGCACACCTTCCTCTTCAGAAAACCAATTCATCCTCCCTTCACCAGATGCAAAGAGGTTTTTGTTTTTGCACACATGCAAAACATGAGGGAGTGTTAAAGACAAAAGTTCAGGCCTGGAGAGAATCTGTTGGGGTTGTTTTTTTGTTGGGTTTTTTTTTTTTTCTTTCCTCTCTCTAATCCATCTGCCACTTGGCAGGAGAGCCTGGTGATTAATTGCTGTTAAAATTTGTGGCCAGCATAGCCCAACAGGAAATGATGGGAGTGGAAGTGCTAAGTTGGGTTGTCAGAGCAGCTCTGTTGCATTTCCAATCTCGTGCCCCAGTTGCTTGCTGCCTCCTGCATTTGGTTTCCCTCCTCAGTGTTTTAAATGTGCTTTAGTCCTTTTAAGGTGATCACACTAAGATAGAAATCTGAGGAATTTCAGCTGCTGGTTCCAGTTTCTTTTGTTTTGTTTGGGTTTGGTTTTTTGTTTTGTTTTGTTTTTTTTTTTCACTTCCATTTTCACTGTTAACTGAGACTTGAAAATGCAAAGTGAAAGCCAAGCACTAGAGGAAAGTTCTACCTGCTGTGTGTGGTCCCTTTGAATTTGCTGGATATTATTAGGAGCTAAGGGAAGTTCCCATCTCCAGACCTGGAGAAAATGGCATCAGTTAGGTAGGGATTCATTCTGCTGACTTGTATAAAGAGGACTCTGCAGGAAGATTATTTGAGGGGAATAGCAGAAACATGGCAAGGAGGTAACAGGACTTCAAACCTTTGAGGATGACCTTGTTTGGGATCCTTCTGCATTCTCCATTAGTAATTAAAACCTGCTTTTTGACACCAGTGTTTTATTTTTTTCACTCATGAGAAGCCCCAAATAAACCAAAGTGGTATTACAGAGGTCTGACCTCACAGTGAGACAATAGTTTGGAATAAGTAGGTCTTAGCAATTCTTTTTAATTGAAGCCTTTAACTGCTGAAGTGTTCTTGTGGTTGTTGCATTGGACTTGAGGAGGAAAGAAAAAGCAAAAAAAACCACAAAGCTGAAATCAGAAGAGTCTTCACAAGCCCCAATCCACTGTTGTGTTTTCATTCAGGTTTTCTTCAACCTGTGTTGTCATTTCCTTACCTTTCCAGAGCAGGTCTGTCACTACCTGGCAATCTTTAGTCCATCTAACTGGCATTTTGTCCTGGTATCTTGGAAGATCTGAAATAGTCAAACCACTCTTGTCTGACATAGGAAATGCAGGTTTGTGGCACTGCTGGTAGCTGAGAAATTGCTGGTGGGAGCAGGGCAGTGCTTTACCAGATCTTCTTTGTGTATTTGAATTCAAAGCCTTTTTATTTTGGTATTTGCTATGACAATAAAATGGCCTTTGATTTTAATGACTGTCTGGGGTTTTTCCATGGGTAACTTTTCATCTGTCCCACATGGCATCCTGGTCACCAGACTGGAAAAACATGGACTGGATGTGTGGAGCACTGCTGGGTAAGGAATTGGCTGGATGGTGGCACACAGAGAGTGGTGATTAAGGGCACAATGTCCACCTGCAGACCAGTGCCAAGTGGCTCCCTCAGGGGTCAGTGCTGGCACCAGTGCTGTTTGACATCTTTGTCAGTGCCATGGACAGAGGAATCAGTGCAGCCTCAGCAAGTGTGCAGATGGCACCAAGCTGTGTGGCACAGTCACTTGCTAGAGGGCAGGGATCCATCCAGAGGGACCTGGACAGGCTGCAGAGCTGTGCCCAGGCCAAGCTCATGACATTCAACAAGGCCAAGTGTAAGGTCCTGCACCTGGGGAGGCACAATGCCAAGCACAACTCCAGGCTGGGTGGGGAATGGCTGAGAGCAGCCCTGAGGAACAGGCCCTGGGGGTCTGGGGTGATGAAAAGCTCAAGATGAGGCTGCAGTGTGAGTGCAGCCCAGACAGCAACTGTGTGCTGGGCTGCAGCAAGAGCAGTGTGGGCAGCAGGGCAAGGGAGGGGATTCTGCCCCTTTGCTCTGCTCTCCTCAGACCCCAGCTGCAGTCCTGTGTGCAGTTCTGGAGCCCCCAGCACAGGAAGGACATGGAAGTGTTGGAGCCAGTCCAGAGGAGGCCACCAAGATGCTGAGAGGGCTGCAGCAGCTCTGCTGTGAGGACAGGCTGAGAGAGTTGGGGCTCTGCAGCCTGGAGAAGAGAAGGCTTCCAGGAGACCTTGGAGTGGCCTTCCAGGATCTGAAGGGGGCTCCAGGAAGGCTGGGGAGGGACTATTGACAAGGTCTTGCAATGCCAGGACAAGGGGCAATGGGTTTGAAGTGGCAGAGGGGAGATTGAAAGTGGATGTTAGGAGGAAGTTGTTTGCAGTGAGGGTGGTGAGACACTGGCACAGGTTGCCCAGGGAGGTTGTGGCTGCTCCCTCCCTGGAGGTGTTCAAGGCCAGGTTGGAGGAGGCCTTGAGTGACCTGTGCTAGTGGGAGCTGTCCCTGCCTGTGGCAGGGGGTTGGAACTAGATGATCTTTGAGCTCCCTTCCAACCTTCCCATTCTATCTGCAGGAGGCTCAGCAGGACTGACTCCAGGTTGCTGCTGCTGCTTCAGTGGAAGATGTAGGTTTGCAGAGTGCTGTGGATCAGTGCTGGTTCCACTCCTCCTCTGGCAAGAAGAAAGGAAAACAGCTCTGGTGCCAGCTCCCCCTTTTCCAGTGAGCAGGAGAGAGGAAAGCAGAGCTCTGGGGGGGACCTTAGAGCTGCCTTCCAATAGCTGAAGGGATCCTACAGGAAGGCTGCAGAGGGACTCTTCATGAGGGTGTCTGGAGACAGACCAAGGGCCACCAGGCATATCTGCAGAGAGGGAGACTCCACAACCCCCCTGAGCAGCCTGTGCCAGGGTTCTGTCACCCTCACAATGAGAAAATTCCTCCTCAAGTTTAAAGGTTTGAAGCTGAGACAGAGCAGGGTTGGACTGGAGCTGAGGAAGAAGTTGTTCAGTAGGAGGGTGGTGCGACTCTGGAATAGGCTGCCCAAGGAGTCTGTGGATGGCTTCCCCCTGGGGGTATTCAAGGCCAGGCTGGATGAGGCCTTGAGCAGCCAAATCTAGTTGAGAGATGTCTCTGCTTGTGGCTGGGAGGTTGGCTCAGCTTGGAAGGGACCTCAGAGATCATCTGCTCCATCCTAGGATGGTGCCAGTTGCAGCTTCCCAGTGAGCAGGAGAGAGGAGAGCAGAGTTTTGGTGCTGCTTTTCCCTGTCCAGTGAGCAGGAGAGAGGAGAGCAGAGGTTTGGTGCTGCTTTTCCCTGTCCAGTGAGCAGGAGAGAGGAGAGCAGAGGTTTGGTGCTGCTTTTCCCTTCCCAGTGAGCAGGAGAGAGGAGAGCAGAGGTTTGGTGCTGCTTTTCCCTTCCCAGTGAGCAGGAGAGAGGAGAGCAGAGGTTTGGTGCTGCTTTTCCCTTCCCAGTGAGCAGGAGAGAGGAGAGCAGAGGTTTGGTGCTGCTTTTCCCTTCCCAGTGAGCAGGAGAGAGGAGAGCAGAGGTTTGGTGCTGCTTTTCCCTTCCCAGTGAGCAGGAGAGAGGAGAGCAGAGGTTTGGTGCTGCTTTTCCCTTCCCAGTGAGCAGGAGAGAGGAGAGCAGAGGTTTGGTGCTGCTTTTCCCTTCCCAGTGAGCAGGAGAGAGGAGAGCAGAGGTTTGGTGCTGCTTTTCCCTTCCCAGTGAGCAGGAGAGAGGAGAGCAGAGGTTTGGTGCTGCTTTTCCCTTCCCAGTGAGCAGGAGAGAGGAGAGCAGAGGTTTGGTGCTGCTTTTCCCTTCCCAGTGAGCAGGAGAGAGGAGAGCAGAGGTTTGGTGCTGCTTTTCCCTTCCCAGTGAGCAGGAGAGAGGAGAGCAGAGGTTTGGTGCTGCTTTTCCCTTCCCAGTGAGCAGGAGAGAGGAGAGCAGAGGTTTGGTGCTGCTTTTCCCTTCCCAGTGAGCAGGAGAGAGGAGAGCAGAGGTTTGGTGCTGCTTTTCCCTTCCCAGTGAGCAGGAGAGAGGAGAGCAGAATTTTGGTGCTGCTTTTCCCTTCCCAGTGAGCAGGAGAGAGGAGAGCAGAGGTTTGGTGCTGCTTTTCCCTTCCCAGTGAGCAGGAGAGAGGAGAGCAGAGGTTTGGTGCTGCTTTTCCCTTTCCAGTGAGCAGGAGAGAAAAGCTCCAGCAGAAGGAGAGGATCAGAGCTCTTCCATATCAGCTCCACAGCCAGCCAAGAAATGCCACCAGGCATATCTCCAGAGAGGGAGACTCCACAACCCCCCTGGGCAGCCTGTGCCAGGGCTCTGCCATCCTCACAATGAAAAAATTCCTCCTCATGTTTAAATGAAACTTCCTCTGTCTCAGCTTGGCACAGTGCCCCTTGTGCTGTCAGTGGGCATCACCCAGCAGAGCCTGGCTCCAGCCTCCTGCCACTCACCTGCACATCTTTAGAACCATTGCTGAGGTCACCTCTCAATCTCCTCTTCTCCAAGCAGCACAGCCCCAACTCCCTCAGGCTCTGGTACAGGAGATCCTGCTCTGGCAGGGGTGGGGTTGGACTGGATGATCTTTTGAGGTCCCTTCCAGCCCCTGACATTCTGTGATTCTCTCAACCCCACAGATTGGTGAGAAACAGGCTAAGGAGGCTTGAGTGGCAGCCATCTAGGGGTCGGTAGAGTTTGTAAGCAAATCACTGTCGTGTCTTAGCAGACAAAGGGCAAGAACCTTCTGGGTGTTTTTCACCAGCTGTGTAAATACTGTCAGTGCTCAGAGCATGAGGAGGGAGGGGGAGTTCTGCACATGAAGGCAAATATTTTAGTTAATGGGTTCCAGCTGGCAGTTTCCCCTTCCTTTCCCTCCTCCTCAGCAGTGATAAAGGCTGGCATTGTCCACGGCCCCCAGGGGCCTCCAGTGGTGTCCCAGGCTGCGTGGCTGCCACGGGTGGCTGAAGAGCTGCGTCGTGGCCACGCTCCAAGGGCTCCCCACAGCCCACCCTGGCCTCCATGGCTCAAAGGCAGAGCGAGCTGGGGGTCACTGCTCTGGTTTGGGGAAGGCTTTGTAGAAAAAAAACACTTGGAAATGACTGTGTGNAGAGGTGTTCAGCACCAGGCTGGATGAGGCCTTGAGTGACCTGTACTAGTGGGAGGTGTACTATGGCAGGAGCTTGGCACTGGCTGAGCTTTGAGCTCCCTTCCAACCTAAACCATTCTATGCTTCTATGAAATTTCAGCCTGGGGAGATTGCTCATCACAGGGGTGGGCAAAATGGCATTTTTTTGGGGGGTTGCTTTTTCTTGAGGACACTATGGGTGGTGGTGGTGGGCAGAATTAGTTCTGCAGGGTGGTTGTGGTTTAATGGCCATGGTGGGAGTGGGTTTGGCTGGATAACCTGAGGAGGTTTTTCCAGCTGAAGCTGTGATTGCCAGGGGCAGAACTTGCCCCTCCAACATGAGGCTGCTCCTGCCAGGTTTTGCTTTCCAGCCATGAGGGCCAAGCTTTTTCTGCAAGAGTTTTCTTCTTGGAACTGAGTGAGGGCTCTTGTCCAGACCTCTCAAAAGCTGCAGCTGGTGGAGATTTCCTCCACCTGGCCCTGCTGGCCTGTGGGGAGGAGGTTGAGATGCTGGTGGGTGCCAGGGGGTGCTGGGGCACTGTTACTGGGTGCTGACACTGCTCTCATTCATTGCAGCTGGGACCCCCAGCCCTCCTTGCCACCCCTCAGCACAGCACCAGGTCTGTGCCTCCATCCCAGCCGCAGCACAGGCAGGTCAGTGGGTGGGAGGGGGGCAGCAGGTCGGTCCCGTTACCCCCAGCCTGGAGTTGTCATCAGTTTTGGCTAAAACCCCGTGGAAGGTATAACGGGAGGGAAGGAAGTGGCATGTGCCCAATGCTGCGGGCAGCCCCAGCCTGTGCCCTCAGGAGCCCGTGGAGGCCGACGCCGGCAAGGGGACCGAGGAGCGAGAGCAGCCCCGAGTCCTCGACGCTGCCCTTCCGCCATGGCGCCCTCCGACCTCCCCAACATGGCGGCCGCCGCGCTGGGTCCCGCCCCCCAGCTGCCATTGGTGGGAGGTGCGCGGCGGAGCCATCCTATTGGTCTCTGGGCGGGGAAGGAGGAGGGGCGTGTGCGTGTGTGGCGGAAGGGGTCGGGGCCGGCCGGGGATGTGGAGAGCGGGCATGGCCGCCGGGGACGGCCTGGGCCCGGCTCTGCGGGCAGTCACCGAGCAGGTGCAGCAAGCGGCGGCGCGGAGGCCGAAGGTGAGGGGCAGAGGGAGTCGGGAGCGCGGGTCGGAAGCCTTAACCTGGCCGGGTAGGCCTGCTCGCCATGACCACAGAGTCGGGCCCCACACCGTGAGGGCAAAGCCCTCAGACACCATGGCGACAGCGCCCATCTCCACGGCGACCGGCGCGGCCCGCGGGCTGCTGTCTGTGCTCCCCAGCAACGGAGACAGCACCTCTTCGTGGCTTTTAGAAATAGGCTTCCCCCTTCTCGACACAGGGACAGCTCCCCCACCGTCACCTAGGCCGCCCCGACCCCCTCCCGTGGCAGCTGCAGCCTGTGGGGTGACCTGCGCTGGGAGGCCTGGCTGGGTGCTTCTGGAGGCTGGGGAGGGTGTGGAGCAGGTTGGAGCCACCCCTGGGCTTTCCTTCTCACTCTGGGGTGCCTCTGCAGGGGCTCCCTGCCGTGCAGCCGCGGCTGGTGGCCGTCAGCAAGACGAAGCCGGCGGAGATGGTGATCGATGCCTACAGCCACGGGCAGCGCAGCTTCGGCGAGAACTACGTGAGTCGGCTGGGCCCTGCGGGGCTGCCAGGGGCGTGAGGCTTGGGGTGAGCACCAAGCCCCTGGCTTCATGCTTGTGAGGCACACGTTGGTCCCAGGCACGTTCTAGACAGAGCAATGTGGGCATATTTGGTGTGGGTTTAACGAGAGGTTGTCTTGAATTCTCCTAGGTTCAAGAGTTGCTAGAAAAGGCATCAGACTCCAGAGTAAGTACACAGTTCCTTACTCCTTGTGCAGTTGTGTCTTGAGAGCTGTTTGATAAAAGCCTGGATTTTGTTGGGGGTTTGGTGATGGAGACCCTTTGAGCCTTGCCTGTTCAGGCAAACTGTGAGGTTATTCTTAGCTCCTCTGCCTCTGCCCAGTTCCCCCTCCTTGCCTCACTGGCTGCAGAGGATTCTGTGAAGCTGTGTGCCTTAGTCATAAAGGATCTGTCTGAACAATGCTTCACCTTTTGTGCTTGCTGCTGCAGGAGATGTGCAGTCATGAAAAAGAAAAAAAAAAAAGAAAAAAACAAACAAACAAACAAAAAAAAACCAAACAAACAAACCAAAGCCAGTAACACTCAGTCTGGAGAAAAAAACATTTTGTGGCTGTTCAGTTACAAAAGAACTTTGCCTTCCCCACTGATAGAATTATAGAGTTGTCAGCTCTGGAAGGAACCACAAGGATCAGCCAGTTCCAACCCTCCTGCCATGGGCAGGGACACTTCATACTAGAGCAGGTTGCTCAGAGCCACATCCAGCCTGGCCTGGCAGGAGTGGAGTGGAGGCAGTGGAGTTGGTGTGGTGCCTGTGGTGGCTCCCTGCTTGCAGATAGTTGAGGGATGGAGGTCAGGAAGGTGAGGGCAGAGTCTTCTCAGTGGTGCCCACTGATAGCATCATAGCATCACAGAATCATAGAATTATAGAATCACAGAGTTATAGAATCATAGAATCACAGAATCATAGAAACAGAATAAAAGAATCACAGAATCATAAAAACAGAATCATAGAGTCACAGATTAAATCAGGGTTGGAAGGGACCACAAGGATCAGCCAGTTCCAACCCCCCTGCCATGGGCAGGGACACCTCACACTAGAGCAGGTTGCTCAGAGCCACATCCAGCCTGGGCTTAAACACCTCCAGGGATGAGGCTTCCACCACCTCCCTGGGCAACCTGTGCCAGTGTCTCAGCACCCTCATGGTGAAGAACTTCTTCCTAACATCCAATTTGAATCTACTCACTTCTGGTTTTGCTCTATTCCCCCCAGTCCTATCACTACCTGACATCATAAAAAGTCCCTCCCCAGTTTTCCTGTAGCCCCCTGCAGATCCTGGAAGGCCACAATAAGGTCTCCTCAGAGCCTTCTCTTCTCCAGATTGAGCAGCCCCAACTCTCTCAGTCTTACTCCATAGCAGAGCAACTCCAGCCCTCTGATCATCCTCATGGCCTTCTCTGGACACCTTCCAGCATGTGCAGATCTTTCCTGTAACAGGGGCTCCAGAACTGGCCACAGTGCTCCAGGTGGGCTCCAGAACTGGACACAGTGCTCCAGATGGGGTCTCACCAGAGTGGGAGAATCACCTCATGATGTAAAGCCTGCAGGCACAGTTCTGCTCCTCTCCAGCCTGTGAAGCAATCTCAGTGCACATCACAAGCACTGCCTGAGCTGTGTCCTTCAGGATAAACAAGAAGATTTGGGTGTCTGGTGTTTTGTTTGTGGACAAGCTAAGACCTTAATACTGCTGGGAGGAAGAGGGAGGTGTCATTCAAACCCAGCTGTTCCTCTCTGCTTTCAGATTCTGTCCTCCTGTCCAGAGATTAAGTGGCATTTTATTGGCCATCTGCAGAAGAATAATGTCAACAAATTGATTGGTAAACACTGTTTTATCTCCAGTGACCTCATGGGCAATAGTCCTCAGAGTTCAAATACCAACCCTGTGTACATTAACCCACTGGGGCCTGTCCCTGAGAGAGCCACAAACATTCCTGTGCCAGCAGGATTGTCACTGTAAAATGGGTTGGGTTGGAAGGGACCTTAAAGATCATCCAGTTCCAACCACCCTACCAGTTCCAATCTCCCACCAGCTCAGGCTGATCAAGGCCTCATCCAGCCTGGCTTTGAATACCTCCAGGGAGGGGGCAGCCACAGCCTCCTTGGGCAACCTGTGCCAGTGCCTCCCCACCCTCACTCTCAACAATTTCTTCCTACTCTTCTCCTCTCTCCCAACTCAAAGCCATTGTCCCTCATCCTGTCATTCCCAGCCCTTGTCAAAAGTCCCTCCCCAGCTGTCTTGGAGCCCCTTCAGGTGCTGGAAGGCTGCTCTAAGGTCTCTGGAGCCTTTTCTCCAGTCCAAGCAGCCCAAACTCTTTCAGCCTGTCCCCATAAGAGAGGTTCTCCAGCCCTCTGAGCATCTTTGTCACCTCCTTTGTACCTGCTCCAACAGTTCCATGTCCTTCTGGTGTTGGGGACACCAGAAATGGGCATAGTGCCTCAGGTGGGGCCTCAGGACAGCAGAGCCTGTCCTCAGCCTGTGTTTCCTCCCCAGCTGTCCCTAACCTGTTCATGCTGGAAACAGTGGATTCAGTGAAGCTGGCAGACAGGGTCAACAGCTCGTGGCAGAAAAAAGGCTGCTCTCAGAAGCTGAAGGTCATGGTGCAAGTAAACACGAGTGGAGAGGACAGTAAGTGGCTTTTTCTGAGGGTGTGCAGCTTTGTCCTGCTGACCTGACAGAAGCAACCTGCATGGGCTGGGTTGGTTTGAGCTCTTAAAGCATTTCTCTTAAGTTGAAACTCAATCAGCTGTTGGCTGCTGCCTGGCTGCAGGGAGGTGACAGGTCTCTGGTCAGAGCCTGGCACAGATGTCCCTGCTTCTTGCCAGGTAAGCATGGTCTTCCTCCTGGAGACACCACAGCTGCTGTGGAGCATGTCCTCACCAAGTGTCCCAGCCTGGAGTTCGTGGGGCTGATGACGATCGGCAGCATCGGGCACGACCTCAGCAAGGGGCCAAATCCTGACTTCCAGGTGAGAGTCTCTAGAAGGCAATGTCAGCTGTTGGCTGTCCCAGCCCCAACCCAAGTTGTTAACACTTTGTTCAGAGCAGTGCAGAGCTCTGAAGTGTTTGTTAATGCAGCCACAAGGTGCCTGTGTTTGGCTCTCTGAACCGTAGGCAGGATGTTGGCAGGGACACCCTTGTGCAGCAATTACTGTCTTGGGTCTTCTGCTTCTGCTTGCAGCTGAGATTTCAGCCAGGCTTCCTGTGTGCAGTGTGTGTGAGGCTGTGTCAGGCAGAGGAATGAGGTCTCTGCAGGAGCAGGCTGCTGGGATAATTGGATGTCTTCAGGAGATGTGTGGAGTTGTAGGGGCCTGTGTTGGCAGCAAGGGAGTCTTGTGATGGGAAACCTGCAGGCACTGTCACGGTGCTTCAGTGGGAAGTGTGGGAACTGCAGGTTCTGTGTGATGGAGACTTCAAAGCAAGGCAGAAATCGTGATCTGAGAAGCCCTGAGCCCGTGCTGGCATGGCTGTCAAGCCTCTGATCCCCTCCTTTGTCCTCCTGCCTTCTAGATGCTGCTGTCTCTGCGACAGGAGGTGTGTGAGAAGCTCAACCTCCCCCTTGAGAAGGTGGAGCTGAGCATGGGCATGTCCACAGACTTCCAGCACGCAGTAAGTCTGGTTGCCTCCTGCCACCCCTTCTCTCAAGCAACAAAGCTGCCAGCACCAGGCACCACCCAGATTCAGGTGGTATCCAGACAGGCCTCTGAGGCCTCCCTTTGGATGGAGACACCAACCCATGGATAACAGCTCTCCTTGTGCTGGGGCTCCACACAGCCTCCGGCCCCGGGGCAGAGCCCTGAGGCTCCACACAGCCTCCGGCCCCGGGGCAGAGCCCTGAGGCTCCACACAGCCTCCGGCCCCGGGGCAGAGCCCTGAGGCTCCACACAGCCCCTCCCTGTGGCTGCAGCTGACAAGTAACATGAGGAACCATCCTCCTGTGCCATGATAAGTGGGCTGTGCTGGCAGATATGGGTGGCAGCCCTGCCCTGAACTCTGCTTCTCTGTCTCTTCCTAGATAGAAGTGGGATCCACAAACGTCAGGATTGGAAGCACCATCTTTGGAGAGAGAGATTATTCCAACAAAGCAGTTGGTGGGAAGTCCCCTGTGGAAACTAAAGGTGAAACGGAGACCTTGGCAGTGCAGGGTCATTAGGTGGAGGCCAAAAACAACAAGCAGCCTTGATGGAGGACAGATGATGGGAGACCTCACTATGCATTCTCACCTCCCTCTGTGTCAGCACCCCGTGGTGATGGTGAGAGGGAATTCCTCAGAGGAGGCCAGAAGGGCCTCATCCTGCAGTGTGATGATAGAGTACCCATAGGAGCTGGGAATTTCCACAGGAACTGGGAACTTTTCTAGCCACCAAATGATAGAAGATGTCTGCTTGTGGCATCTGGGCTCCTGCAGGGCCATTGAGGAAGTGACTTTGGGGGAAGGAGGTTGAACAAACTAAGGCTTTGTCAGTCTGGAGTTGGTCATGAGGAAGATGTGGCTGCAGCAGTGGTGATGGTTCCACTGAGGACTAAATTCTTCATTAAACAAGGTAGAATCTTGCCATCAGTGTTTCCTCAAATAAATCTTGCACCTGGGCTCTGCTGAGGGATGCCAGAAGCTGTGACAGAGATGTGCTGTGACACTGGAGGGACTGTGTCCAGTGACACACAGCACACAAGGATGGAGGAGGAGGATGGTGGTCACCATGATGAGCTCCTGATGTGATGGTTGGATGCAAGTCCTGAGCGTGGCAGTGTCCTTGAGTTTGTATTTGTCCTTTTCAGGCTGGCACTGCTCACTTTTCCTGTTGGTTCCATGTCTCCTCAGCTCTTCTGGGATCCCTTCAACCTTCCCCCTCCCCAGTTGTGAAGTGTTTTGGGGAGGGTATTTTCTTCCCTGCCTTCGTAATGGTTGAGGTTGTGAGTTCTGTGTCAGAAAGGGGCTTTTCTGTGAGGTTCCTGCTCTACCATCAGCTTGTTCTTGCTTTCCAGAGCAAGTCACTGAACTGTTTGGTGCCTCCACCATCCCATCTCCATCTGTGTGAGGGCCACACTGCTTGTCTCACGTGGCCACAGGGAGGTTTGCTGGAGGCCCTTCAGGGAAAGTACTTCAGAAAGTCAAGTATTAACCTGCCATGGTCTTCTAGGCTCCTCAGAACAAAACCTGTCACTACTGACAGAGCTTCTAGGTTGTGTCTTGCTATCTTCAGTGCTGCTCAAGCCTTCACTTCTCCTGCAGGAGACTCTCACTGCAGTAACCATCCCGTGCAGGTGGGAGCAGGAGCTCCTGCGTTACGTCGCCTGCAGTTCAGCCAAGCAGTAGCTCCAGCAGGCAGCTCCAACAAGTCTCTTGTGTTCAAACTCCATCTTTGGGCTTTGGCCTGCTGCTGGGAGGAGCAGACATCGATTGCCAGCAGAAACATCCTTCCCAGGCTTATCTCTGTGTGCGTGTGGTCAAACCTAGCTGTTGGTTTTAACTCTCTTTGACTGTAAATGCTGAATGTAAACGAAAAGAGTCGACTCTGCCTCCACCCTCTCGTAGCTCCCTGGTTTAGAAGTATGGTGCAGGCTGAGCCCTCCTCAGCCTTTTCCTAGTCTATTCATAAAAAAAAACAGAAGTGGTGAGTTCTGATGCCATCTGTGCCAACTCTGAAGCTATTAAAGATGTTATTTTTATGTTCCAGCCTTGAGTTGTAGAAGCTCTTTCCCTAATCTGTAGCTGCTGTGCATTGGGGCTCGGCTGGTCTCAGGGGTGGAGGGAGGAGAGTGGTTTGACATGCAGCTGAGGCAGAAAGGGAGGCGTTCTTTGATCGGAAGAGGGGGGAAAAACGAGCTGCTGAGTCGGTGGGATGTGGGATGGTGTGAGATGTTGCTGGAGGAGCCCTCTGGGTGGCACTGCTCCCTAGGGCTGGGCACTGCTCCTCACCCACCTTCCACTGCCTGCAGGCAGGTGGAAGCCTCACAAGTAACTTCCCCATCTGAGGACTGAAGTGAATCCCTTCTTCTTCCACCTCTTCCCAGAGTTCCAGCACCACGAATTTGCCACAGATCCTCCTGTTTGCAGGAATCCCTCTCCTGTCCCACAGGCCCTGCTAAAAAGCTTCCCCTCGAGGGTTTGTCAAAGCCTGGCCCAGGCTGCCCAGGGCAATGGTGGAGTCTCCATCCCTGGAGGGTTTTCAAAGATGTGGAGATGTAGTGCCGAGGGCCGAGGCTCGGGGCTGCCGAGGGCCATGGCTCGGGGCTGCCGGGGGCCGAGGCTCGGGGCTGCCGGGGGCCGAGGTTCGGGGCTGCCGGGGGCCGAGGCTCGGGGCTGCCGAGGGACATATCTTGGTGCTGCTGAGTGATGTAGTTCGGTGCTGCCGAGGGACATACCTTGGTGCTGCTAGGTCAGTATTTGACTTGATGATCTTAAAGGATTCTTCCAACCAGAACCACTCCATGATTCCCCGAGGCCCTGGCCTCCAGCCCCAGCCAGGAGGGTGCAGAGCTGCAGTGTCTGTGTCGATGGACACCTGTCCGTGGGGGAGCAGGGTACAGACCACCCACTCCTTCCACAGAGGTCACCCAGCAGATGGGAACTGTTGGTCACTGGAGTGGAGCCAATGAGCTGGAGATGAAAGGCTCTCTGGCCTCTTAATGAACTGCTCCCTGCCCAGGCACCCTGGCCCTACACCTTGAGCTTTGCTTACGTCTCAGAGGAACCCTTGGCTGGGTTTCTGCAGCAGCAGCTCCACTGCCTGCTCCTCGGACCAGCGTCACTGTCAACATTTGCCTTGCAGGAATGCATCCAGCAGATGAAGGCTGCTTCTGTAGCCAGACTCCTCCTCCCTCATGACTTGCAGCCTTCTCTGCTGGCCGACGGTGCTGTCACCTCCAGGAGCAAAGCCACAGACCCAGCTGGCCCAGCACCCTCCTGAGGTGACATTTCCACACTGCCCCTTGGAAGGAGGCTTGCCAGGCTGAACCATCCCAGAGCTGTGCCAGTGTGTGGAGCACGACTTGCAGTACCTGAAGGGGNGGGCTCCAGAACTGCACACAGGACTGCAGGTGGGGTCTGAGGAGAGCAGAGCAAAGGGGCAGAATCCCCTCCCTTGCCCTGCTGCCCACACTGCTCTTGCTGCAGCCCAGCACACAGTTGCTGTCTGGGCTGCACTCACACTGCAGCCTCATGTTGAGCTTTTCATCAACCCAGAGGAGGACAATGTCTTTAAGCTGGAGAAGGGGAGGTTGAGACTGAAGAGCAGGAAGAAATTCTTGAGAGTGAGGGTAGGGAGACACTGGAGCAGGCTGCCCAGGGAGATTGTGGAGTCATCTTCTCTGGAGACTTTCAAGACCCATCTGGATGTGTTCCTGTGTGACCTGCCCTGAGTGATCCTGCTTTGGCAGCAATGATCTCTGGAGGTCCCTTCCAGCCCCTCCCATTCTGTGATTCCTGTTCCAGGAAGTCTCTGAACTCTGCAGGCTCCAGTTACCCGTTAGGTGAGAGCACAGGCATCCTTCACTTCCCTTCCTCCCCCCAGCCAGCCTGGATTTATTTTCCATCAGGTGATATAAAATGTTTGCAAAGGGTCTGAAGCCAAGCTTGGCTTCCTTGCCACATGACCACAAGAGCAGGGAGGTGGCATGGAGGGATGTGGAAGTGTCCTCTCCCCAGTGTGTGGCACTCAGTGCCTGGCACCCCACCCTCTGTGGGTGGGTGCAGGGTGCTTGCTGTACATGAGAAAATCGAGATTTGGGTCATTTCCCTGCTCCTGCTGCAGATTCAGGATTGGTCAAGCCCTGGAAAAGGCTACCCAGGGAGGTAGGTGGTGGAGTCCCCATCCCTGGAGGCATTCAAGAAACCTGTGGCCATGGCACTTGGGGGCAGGGTTTTAGTGGCCATGGTGGGGTTGGGTTGCTGGTTGGTCTCCATGATCTTGGGGGAGCATTTCCAACCCAAACAATTCCATGGTTCTGTGGTTCTATGCTGTGGTCAGGTGAGAGCCCAGGGGTGGCTGGAGCAGCTGAGCCCCAAGGCAGAGCCTGCTGCAGCCCTTCAAAGTGTGTTTATTTCTGGGCTATCAGGTTTCCGGCAGGAAGGCAGGCAACTGCCAAGGTTTTTATTGGATCCCAGTGAAAGGAATTTCAGAGAGCCCTGTGCTTGTTGTCCTTCCCCATGCCTTGCAGTGGCTCTGGAGTGGATTTACCTTTGAGTGAGGGGTTCAGGGGTTTGGCACCGGCACCAGCGTGTCCCTGGTGATGGAGTTTCAAGGGCAGGAGGCATCAGGAGGGGATGGGGCTGGGGAAGCATGGAGAGGGGCTTGGAAGCACTTGAAAGAACCTGAACTCTGCTGGGCTCTAAGCATGTGGGAAGTGTTGCTTGAGCTCCTCTCCTCGTGTCAGGGCTGGGGCTGGGTATTTCCCAGTTGTTACCAGTTTGGACAAGGTTTTGACTGTTCTCAGAGGTAACTTTATAGGAAGTTGAAATTCTGAAGCCCTTGTACAGTGGCTTGATGGCTTCAATGTGTTGTGGAGAGAACTCCAGAGCTGCAACTGCCTTTGGATGCTGCCAATACTGACCAACAATCCTCCAGAGATCCATGCCTGTCCCTACTGGGGTGTCCCAGGGCTTCTTCCAGCCCTAAGGAAGTGGGAGAAGAGGGGCAGCAGGGTTGGAACTGCACTCAGTGGGAACAGGAGTGTGAGGAGCTCACTCCTGCAGAGCAGAAATGAAACAGATCATTGAGACACTGCAGAATAAACTGAGGATGAGGATGAGGATGCTCTGGAGCAGCAGGGCCACCTGCAGCCAGGTGCAAGCCCAAGCTCTGCCCCAGCTCCCTCCAGCCTTGGTGTTGGGATGTTCCCTCAGGGATGGGGCACCAAGATCTTGTGTCTTGCTCCCACTTCTTGTGCTGATGGGAAGAGGTGAGTGGAGCTGCCAGTCTCTGCAAGCACTCGGGGGTCTTGAAGACAAGGATTTCCTCTTCTAGGATACAGACAGGAACCCAGGAAGTTCCACCTCAACAGAAGGAGAAACTTCTTTACTGTGAGGGTGCTGAAGCCCTAGAGCAGGCTGCCCAGAGAGGCTGTGGAGCCTTCTCCCGAGACTTTCAAACCCCACTTGGATGTGTTCCTGTGTGACCTGCCCCGGGTGGCCCTGCTTTGGCAGGAGGGGTTGGACTCAAGGATCTCTGGAAGTCATTTCCAACCCCTACCATTCTGTGAGTCATAATCAAAGGCTTGATGCAGCAAAAGGAGATGGCTGAGCCCCACCACCACCACCCACTGCAGTATTTTGTGATCATGTCCCAGTTTGGTGCTGTGCTGGGGGGGTGCTGTGAGTGCCTGTGGGCCGGATCAGATGTCAGAGAAGCAATCTCTTCTCCACCTCGGTGGGGACATCTGGGGAGACCAACAGGCACCAGCCTGCAGGCTCATCTTCCCCAGAAGGGGCAGGGAAGACCCCTCTTGGTTTCTGCCATGTTGGAAGCAGCAGGCACAGCTTTCCCCTTTGGGTTCTGGGAGGGGTTTTGTGCTGTGCAGATGCTCACAGGATCTCCGAGCGGATACTGGACACAAGCAGTTTCCTGTTGCTCTTCCAACTTCAGCTGCAGGATCTGGGACCAGCATCCTGCAGCTCTGAGCACAGGAGAGGAATTTCTGCAGTGGAAATTTTGATCAGTGGAAAAAAAAAAAAAAGAAAAGAAAAAAAAAAAGAAAAATGAAGGGAAAATAAAACAAAACACAAACCAGAGAGGAAGCTGTGGGTATGCTGCTGATTGTTGGGGTCCCACTAACAAGGTTTGGGCACTGCAATGCAAGAGAGATGTGGAGGTGCTGGAGTGGGTCCAGAGGAGGGCAAGGAAGCTGGGGAAGGACCTAGAGAATAAATNTCCTGAGGGGCTTTGCCAGTCTGGGTGTCTCTGTGATTCTGTGAAGCTGATGCTGCTCTCCAGGTCCTGTGACTGACCCCATGGCCTGGGGCTGGGAAGTCTACAGTGGCCATGAAAGAGCCCTTGGGGACATGGTCCTGGCTAGAAGCAGTGAGAGCCCAGGAGAACTGTGACAAGGGCTGGTGAAGGAGCTGTGGAGCTGCTGAGGAGCAGGACTGACACACTCCCAACAAAAGCTCCTGTGGAAACAGCTTGAGAGCGTGTGCTAAGGAGTGTCTCCTCCTCCTCACCCCCCCCCCCC
>WBNM01032759.1:22124-48486 GCA_013399055.1 Ramphastos sulfuratus | reverse complement strand
CCCCCCCAACCCCCCACCACAGCAAGCTGTGTTTGTTTGGAGAAAGGAGTCAATTTCTTTTCCCCTCCAGGAACTGTTGGTCCTGGAGAGAAACCACATTCCCAGAGCCGTCTCTTGTCGTCCTTCCATGACCCTCTTCCTCCATTCCCTGGTGCGGGGTCCTGGGGACTTCATTGCCTGCTTTTGATCCCTTTTGATTTGAAGCTGCAGTGAGCTGTGGCCTTGGAAAAGCCAAGTTCCCCGGGGGGAGAAAGTGCTGGGGGCAGCGGGAGAGGCAGAGGGGACAGGGGAGGGGGGAGTGGGAAGGAAAATATTGAACTTGATGTGAAAAGCAGCGAAGCAAAGAGGGGAGGCAAGGAGGGAAGAGTGGTAGCTGCGGAGCGGAGGCCAGCAGGGGATGCAGCAGCGTGACCATGGGTGAACTGTGCGAGTTTGTGCAGGGAGGTGTCCACGGCCTGGGGTCCCAGCAGGCGCTGGGAGGCCACAGAAGCCCCTTGGCCATGTGGGCCATGTGCGTGTCACCACCCTGGACACAGCCCCTTGTGCTTGTCACAGCGAGACATTGCATCGTGGCCCGTGTGGACCATGCAGGTTCCAGCCCTCCCCGCTGGAGCTCCAGCTCAGGACCTGGTGGGGCTGGAGCTTCTCACTCTGCAGGAGAATGCTCTGGACCGTGGGGGCTGTCGCTCTTGTCCCCGTGGGGCCCCACAGAGCTCCGTTTCCGATCCATGTGCAACACCATCTCTCTCCCACACAGGCTCCAGCCTTCCAAGTCCCACTCCGAGCTCCAGCCCCGGTCCACAAGGGCTCCGGCCCCGCACCGTGCAGAACTCCAAGTCTCTCCCACTCAGGCTCCAGCCCTCCGTGGTGATGCCCGGGGACTCAGGATGAAGTGGGGCTGGAACTTCTCGCCCTCCGGGAGAGTGCTCTGACCCATGGGGGCTGCAGCTCTTGGTCCTGTGGGACCCTAATGGCTCCAGCCCCTGTTCTCGGGCACCTCCCGTCTGTTTCCCGTGCAGGCTCCAGCCTCCCGCGCCCACTCCGGTCTCCAGCCCCGGTCCCNGGCGCTGGGGCTGCCGCTGCTGCTGCTGGCGGCGGCGCTGAGCACCGCGGGGGCGGCGCGGAGCTGCCCCGTACAGAACCTGGGCTGCAAGTGCGGGACCGAGCGGGCCAAAGCTCCCGGCAGCCCCGCACCGCCCCGACGGCGGGTGGTCTGCAGCGGCGGGGGGCTCCCGGTGCCGCCCGAGCCGCGCCTGCTGCCCGACGGAACGGCCACGCTGTGAGTACCGCGACCCGGGCATCCTTCCCCACCCCGGGCATCCTTCCCCACTCTGAGCATCACCCCCTGATCCCGAGCGTCTAGCCCGGCATCGCCCCCCCGGACAGTGTCTCCCGGTACCGAGCACCGTTCCAGGCATCACCTCTCCGGCCCCGGGCATCGCCCCCAGGCAGCTGCCACTGGGGATCTGCTGCGCCGGGGAGGCTTGAGGGGAGTGGGAGCCTACGCCTGGGTCACACTGAGCCCTATCCCGGTGGCCCCGGGGGGTGTCTGGAGCAGCGGGGAGGCATCACCCCACACCTCGACCGCTGACCGGAGATCCCCCCGGGCCTTCGTTCCCGCGAGTGAGCAGAGACTGAGGGGGAACAAGGGGGATGGGGCCGAAGTCCTGCAGTGTCGGGGGGTGCGAGACGAAGAGTCACATTTGTCACTTCTTTTTTCCCTGAAGAATCGAATCTGCACCCACAGAAGTGCTGCAGGGTCTGGTGGGGGGGAGGGGGCTGTGTTTCGGTGGCATTGAAGCAGGGTGTCACATCCGCAGAGTCCAGGAGGGAACCCCACTCCCCCCACGGCGCGGGTCAGAGTGTGGACGTGAGCTGGAATTCCAGGAAACAGGCTCCTTCTCCACGCTTCCCTCTGCAGCCTTTGCTGCCTGAGTGCTGGAGGAGGATGTTTTTGTTTGAAAGCGACATGTTCTGCCTGGAAATGTTTGCCGAGAAGGAGATGGGGGTCAGGCGGTGGAGTCTGGGTTGATGCAAAGGGTTTGAAGCTGCCCTCTGCTTTTTCAAAACCTCCTGGGTGCTGGGGAGGGCTGAGGCCGGCGCTGGCAGGCAGCGGCTGCTCGCTACAGCAGTGGGTTGCAGGCTCTATTTATAACTCCAGAGGAGACATTTGAATTAAAATCTGGTTTGGAGAGCAGGACCATTGCTGGAGAGAACGTCACTGTCGCCTGGAGTGTGGCCGTCTCTGCCCATGTCCTCGGCTCTCCCCTTTCTGCTCCTTGGGTGGGTTTTGTTGCTGTGGAGCGCCGGGGGTTGCTGTGCTCCTGGTCCCGTCTGCTCCCGTGTGATGGAACTCGCTTGGTCACGTTGCTGTTCACGACGGAGTCGCCGCCGTTTCTGAGCATCCCCCTTGGTTCCCCCTGTGCTGCTCCTCTCGCCGCCGAGCCGCTGCGTTTTGAGGTGACACAGTCTGCCCGGTGATGGCCGCAGAGGGCACCCAACCGATGCCACCACCCTGCGTGTGGAGCGCTGCTGGGGAAGTCTCCCGTGCTGTGCGGGTGCCACGAGTAGGGTCTGAAGTGTAATGGTCCTAAGAACAGCAAAAATCATCCCGCAGCAACATCAGAGATGTGTGTCCCTGGCTTCCAGCTGCACGGGGAGGCTGCGGGGCAGGAGGAGGCTGCGGGGCAGGCGGGGGCTGGGCTCTCCGGTCACACTCACCCTCAGGCAAGTTGTGTTCTTCATTTCTTTCCTCCTACGGCCCGTTCCTTCTGCGTCAGCCCCTTGGAAACACCCGTGGGGATGTCTGAGACCTTTGTCAGTCTGCGTTTGGGAAGAGCATCTGCTGAGTCTCCTGCTCTGGTGCTTTCTTCAGTCCGGCTGAGTGGAACTGTGGTTCCGAGGATGAGTTGAGCTCCACCGCGGCCCCGTGCTGGTGGAGTAGCTAAAGTGGGCTGTGCTTGGTGAAACAGGAGGGTTTGGAGCTGCCTGTGCTGGAGCCAGCTCCCTCGGTGGGACTGGGATGACCGTGCAGAAGCATTAGGGCATTACACGATCCCACTAAAACGTGACATGAAACCTACAGGCGTAGGCAGAAACCTACAAATATGTGGTGACCCTGGGCTCTGCTCTCGAGCAGTAAACATGATTTATTCTAAACCCTTTCCAGATGGAACAATCAAAACCAGAGGCTGCAGCTTGGGGAGCGTCTCTTGGAGCCACCAGGGTGCGGGGCAGGGAGCAGAGGAGGCAGCGGGGCCGGGCATATGGCGAGGGCTGCACGTGCCTTGGGGGGCACCCTGCTGGGGACAGCCAAAGTTTGAACCCTGTGGTTGAGTTGGGTCTGAGCAAAGCTTCTCTGCACGCCCTTAGGGATGCTCGGGTCCTGCCTGTGTCCCCAGGGGTGCTCAGGGCCTATCTGTGCCCTCGGGGATGCTCAGCGTGGCTGTTGCCCCAGTCACACATGGTGAGAGTTATGCAGAGCAACACCTAAAATCAGAGCCCTGTTGCAGCCTTTTGAGGCTCTTCCCAGCAGCTCCGGGGCAGGAGGGCTGCTGGCTGTCCTGCCTACAGCTCTGGGAGGAGGTTGGGGGTCTGCAGGAGTTCTGCCACCCTGTGAGTCCCCCTCTGTGGCTCTCTTTTGGCTTTTTCCCACACTCTCAGTTTACTTCTTTATTTATCTTTAATTATTAGCCCTGTGCTGAGGAATCCAGCACTGCCTCCGCAGCAGCTGCTGCTTATTTAGCCCTCCCGTGCCTGAGAAATGCTCACTGGCACCACAGCCTGCAGATGGGCAGAGCAGAGAATGGGGCACGAGGGGTGCCCACCACCTCAGGGACCTACTCTGCAGCTAGCACTGGGCTTGACCATGGCATCCTGGAGGACATGGTGGTTTTCCATGGGAAACCATCTGCCAAGCAGAGCTGTGGCTCCTTCTCTCATCCCCTTACAGGGTTGCTGCTGCAGGAATGAGCAAACCAGGGCTGAGGCAGAGCCCACAGATGTGGAGCTGCAGAAATGAACTCCATGTGAGGAAGCTGGGGCGGGGAGGGAAGGGGAGAACAATCCCAGCATGGTTTGGGGTGCTGGGAACTGGTGACCCTGCTCCATGCTGGTGGTGGGTGTGAGACCAGGGCCATGGAGCTGGAGCCCCTTGAGCTGTGGGATGGCGGTGGGACAGGAGTGCTTTGGTTCCTGCCTGCCTGCTACCTCCTGGCTGGCTCTTAGTCCTACCTGAGAAACTCCTGCTGTGGGGAGAGCAGTGGCCAGTGGGGACAGGGTGACCTGCCAGGATCAGTGCAGGCAGAAGTGCTGCCTTCATCATGGAATGGGAGCTGGCATGGGCACATGTGTGGGGTCTGGTGAGCAGGGTGATGCCCACAAGGATGTCATATTCCCAGGCAGCCCCAGCAGATGTTACAAGGCACATGCTCTCTGCCTTGTTTTATAGCTAGAGGTTAATTCTTGCCTCCACCTCATTGCAGGGAGGAAGGGAGGGGTCCAACCTTAGTAGACTGAGCTGTCCCCCCTTTTTGACTTGGAGCCCTGCAGAGTTTACCTGGCTGCAGCTGTCCCAGAAGAGCTTGCACCAGTGCAGCCCAGGGCTTGCTTGGTGTGGAGAAGAGGAGACTGAGGGGAGACCTCATAGCTCTCTACAAGTCCCTGAAAGCAGGCTGGAGTGAGGTAGAAGTTGGTCTCTTCTCACTGTTATCAAGTGATACAAGAAGAGGAAATGGCCTGAAATTGTGCCAGGGGAGGGTTAGGTTGGATATTAGGGAAAATTTGTTTGCTGTAAGAGTGCTCAGAGATTGGCACAGGCTGCCCAGGGAGGTGATAGAGTCCCCATCCTGCCAGTTGTTCAAGAAACCTGTGGCCATGGCACTTGAGGCACTTGAGGGCCACGATGGTGTTGACTTGATGCTTGAATCATGGAGATCTTTTCCAACCCAAGCAATTCCCTGACTCTATAGCCCTTTGCCTACCTCCTCCATCACGATCCAGCCTCCCAGGGCCACGCTCTTCCCACAGCTCAGGGGTCGGAGGGTTTGGCACCTCTCGGGGCCGTCCCTCCAGCAGGGCTGCAGGGTGCTGGGGCTCTGTGTATTAACAAGGCTTTAATTCCCTCCCCCTGCCGCTGACCCCTGTGCTAATCGCCTAATGGAAAAAGCCCTGTAGCCCTAACGAGAGCCAGGGAAGCTGCGCCGGCCGCGGCCAGCCCCGCTCAGCCCTGCTGTCACACGGGCGGCAGCCCAAACCTCTTCCAGATGTGGAATCCCAGCGCAGGCCTCATTTATGTGCACAGCTTGATTGCACTGAAATTACAGATTGTCTGCAGGGAATAGAGGGTTTTGACTTATGACCAATTTCCAGTTCGAGCTCCCCTCTCCGAGGCTTGCTTTATGCCTGCCGATGGTTTTTTTTTTTCCCCAAACCTTCCCCTGTTTTTTTATTCTGTGGAATCCTAGTGGATATATATTTTTTTTTTTTCAGCTCTAAGGTCATCAAGTCGCACCACTGACCCAACACCACGGCCATTAGCACAGATTTATTATTGGCTGCGTTGCAGCTCCAGCAAGTTTGGAGTTTTTTTCGGGGGGACCTATGGGTCACGGTGCAGCTCGGGTGTGTCAGAGCACCCCACGCTGGCTCTGGAGGCTTCACCCTCTCTCCAGAGCTGCTTTTTTTCCTGTGCTGACAAAAGCTGAGGGTTGGAACAATAATTTGCACCATCCAAAATAGCCTGGTGTGACGCCAGGCTGCAGGCAACGCCCCGGGCACGTCGCAGGGAGGGGAAGAGCTCCTGAGCTCCCAAACAAAGCAGGGAGAGAGTGACCTTGGCCGTGTCTGGAGGGGTCTCCAGCTTGCTCGGACTAGTAGCTGTGGAGTCCTCCCGTGGAATGCTGCCGCATCCCAGAGCTCTTCCCGATGCTGGAGCCCTGAGCACCGCTCACCAGCCCCGGGCCCCTCTCCTCCCTTCCAGCAACCCCTCTGGAAAGCAGCGAGCTCTGCTCGGGGCACAGCCTGCGCCGTATCTGCTCCGAGCATATGCTTTGAATTAATGCACTTGGAGAGCACAGCACAGCAGCCTCCCCACCCCCACTGCAGCCCCCCCTTATTAACCTCCGCGCCGCTGCCTTCGCCTTCCCGGGCTGGGGAGCCACCGTCTCCCGACGTCCTTTTTTGGTTGGGTCCAGAGGAAGTTTATTGTTTCAGCAGCCCAGTTTCTGGAGCTGTTATTTATCCAAGTGGATTCCAGCACGCTTGAAAAAACAATCTTTTCTTTTTTTTTCTTTTCTGGGTTTTTTTTTTCGCTTTTGGCTCTTTTTTTTTTTTTTTTTTTTTTTCCCCTTCATCTCAGAAAGAGGCGAAGAAGAAGAAGAATATTTAGAGGAAGGGATCTCTCTGTCTCCCCGCCTGCAGCCTGGAGAGGTCTCAGCCCTGAGAGTCCTGGCGCGGGCGGGTTGGGAATGCTGAACCCTTTCCAAGGCTGAATCCCCCTGCAACAGAAGGATGCTTCTTGGGGCGGGGGGAAGAAGGGGGGGAGCGTCTCTCCTGCTGCCTCCATCCCTGCCACGCATTCCCCCACTGTTCTCATTTGACTCTGGTCCTTAACTCCCGCATTGTCCGGGGAGACTTTTCCAAACGTCGCGCAATTAGCCGATTACTGTCCCGGTGGGAGCCCACCCGGCCACGCCCCGCGGTGCCGGAGGGTACTGGGGCAGCCTCATGGGCTGAAGGTGCTGGTTTGGATGTGAGGATGCTGGAGAGGCACCAGGGTGGCCGAATGTTGAGGGGCAGAGGTGTGCATGAGGTCCCCAGAGTTTCCTGTGCAGGGAGCGCCGCTCCGAGCCCGACTTGGGGGTACCTCTTGCCGAGGCGTTTGCCGCCGCTGCCGAGGTGAGGAGTCCCAGCCTGGGCTGGAGCCAAGGCACGGCCGAGCAGCGGCTCCAGAGGAGCACAGCTGCGCTTTCATGGCCTGCCAAACCTGCGGACGGCTGCGACGTGGGGGCACCGCAGCCCCTCTGCACCTCCAGCCCCACGCAAACCTCGCTGAGCAGCCACAAACCCTGCCCAGCACACCCCCAGCCCAGCAGCAGCAGCTGCCCTGGCCATAGAGAGCTGGGGGGCTCGGGGAGCAGATGGGTTTGCTTCCAGCCTCCCTGTGCCCTTTTCTTTACCAAGCTAATCGCTGCTACTGGCTGGGGCAGCTCTTGGGGTGTGAAACCCCAGTGGAGGAGTTCAGGTCCAGTCCTAGTCCTGCATGCTGAGGGCTGGGTCCCAGTGTCCTGCTCCCCAAGGATGGTTTGGGGGCTGCTCCCTCATACACCCTGCCTGCTGGCTCAGGATGTTCTCACAGGCAGACTTACTCCATCCTATTTTGGGGATTTCTTGGCCAATGCCCTGTAAGGGGATAGTGCAGGAACCCACTCGTGGCTCTGCTGCCTGCAGACACACAGAAATTGAAAGTCTCATGAAGCCTGGAGAGGACTTCCTGGGGAGAAAAAAAAACAAACAAACAACAAAACCAAACCCAAAAGCAAACAACAAACCCGGAAAACATTTTGGAACATAATATCCATCAAACTGGAGAAAACAAAATAAAACCGTGTTTGAGGATGTGAGCTGTAGGGAGGGAGCATGACCCTGCCAGCTTCTACAGGGCAGGGAAAAGCAGAGCCAGGATTGCTCCCAGAAAAATGTTTCATTGGGAAGAAAACTGAGCCCAGTCACCTCTGCCGGTGCCATTCCCCTGTGCCCAACACTCCGTTTGGTCTAGGACCTCACCTCCTGAAGGAGGGGCAAGCCAGGCACTGAGCAGTGGAGCGTCCTATGGGTGGCAGTCCCCACGGCCTCCCCAGTGCCTGCTCGCTGGTGGCGCCAGGGGTGGCTTTGCCCTTGAGGTGGCCCACGGGGAGGGTGTCCCACGGATGCTTTGCTGGTTGTTGTCGGGCTGTTGGAGCCTGGCTGCAGATCACAGGGGAGGCTGAGCCCGTGGGGCTGTGGGAGTGCTGCCTTTTAAGGCAGGGAGTTCTGGTTTTATGGCAGAGGAGTGAATGGTCCCAGGGGTCTGTGAACAAAGCGTGTGTCCCCCCACGCTGAGGCTCAGCTCCAGGGGTGGCCAGGGCTGTGTTCCCAGCTGGGCACAGCTCTCTTATGCACTGGTCCCCAGCCCCTAGCTGCCTGCCTGTTCTCTGCCCATTGCACTGGTGGTACAGCCATGGTTGTAACCCTCTGCAGAACTCATGCCCTGGGAGGATGTGGCATGGCCAGGTCCAGCTTCACATGTCCTTGGCCATGCCAAGGACCCCTCTGCTAGCCCAGAGAGCAAAGAAAGGATGCCTGGCACTGGAGCTTTGTACACTTGTCTGGTTCCTGTATTTGCAGATCACACAGTCCCAAGAAGGTTCCCTTGTGCCAGGGCTTTTTCCTTGCCCCGGCTTTAGCAGGGAGCCCCTGAGGTCCCCCTGAGTGTGCACAGCCTGCAGAGCCTTTGCTTGGTTGTGAAATTGGCTGCTGCTGGAATTTAAACCTTCTGCAGCTGTTGGGGCCAGCACAGCCTTGAGCAACAGCCCCTGTGGATGAAGTGATGGGAACTCAAGGGGCACCGTGGGGCTGCTGTGCCCAGGAGCTGGGGCTGCTTCAGGAGTGTTGCTGCTCTGGGGGCATCCCTGCTACCCTTTGCTCCAGCAGGATCCCAGAGCTGCTCCAGAAGCAGTGCTGCTCTGGGAGCATTCCTGTGGATCCCTGCTCCAAGCAGGATCCTGGGGCCATGAAAACCCCAGGAAAACAGGGTCCTGACAGGGAGGAAAGGGCAAGACATGGCCTTGGCCACAGCCACTCTGGCCACCGGCTTGTGGAAGCAATTTGCAGGCTGCTGGACGCTTCCGCTCCCTGCCGCCAGCCAGGTCACAGGGCCCCATGGAGCTGCTCGATGATGGCTCCTCATTAGCACAGGATGCAGCCCCCCCAACCCTACCCTCCCCACCGTCCTTTGGGGGGTTTGGCAGCCAGGTCCTGCTCCTACCCACTGCCTGGGACCCCAGCCAGGAAGAGCCAAGCACGGCTGGTGGCGGCTGGGGCGGGCTGGGTGTCTGGCGGGGGGGGGATGCTGGAGCTCAGCAGCACACAGCCCCCATTCAGCCCAGCTGTGGAGCCCCCCCCGTGTGTAAACAGCCCCAGCCCTGCCCCTCAATGAGCCCTTTTTTCCCCACGCCTCACCCCTGGCTGGGGCTCCAGGGTGCCCTCCTGCTCCTGGCTGGCAGCTGCCCACACTCTGCTTTTGGTGCTTTTTGGGTCACTTTTGCCAGGGAGGACATTGCTGGCGCCCATGCAGCCACCCAGGAGCTCCCACAAAGTGCCTCTGGGCCCTCAGGAGCCTTCTCCTGTCCCCAGGCTGTGGGGTCTGGAGTTGCTAATTGCCACTGACCCACTTTAATGAGATCCTGGATCAAGTGTCGAGTGCTTGTGCCCTTCCTCCCTCTCCTGTCACCCCACAAGGGCCCCTTTGGCCAATTAAGATGTTTATTTGGGGATAACATCTGGGTGCTGGGAGGCTTCCAGGATGACCAGTGGTGCTGTGACTGTGGTGGGGGGACAAGAGCTTGGGGTGCCGGGGGTCCCCTCCTGGCAGCAGGTCCTCAGGATGCCCTCTCACTGGAATTAAAACCTTCTGGAGAGTTGTGTGGATCTCATCACCCTCACATGCAGCTCCTTGCACCCATACCCAAGCACAGGAGCGATGCCCCAGGAGCTGGCACAGCCCTGGGCACCCTCAGCCTGGTGCTGCTGTGCATCCACCACGGCCATTGGGTGGTGTGCCCTCACCTAGCTGAGCAAACATGCCCTTTAAACTTCACCATTGCCACCGCCTCAGCCAGGGCTGCCACTTCTCATGGTGGGTCTGGCTGCCCCCTGCCCGCAGGTCACCGGGACGTGGGTGAGGCTATCTGGGAGTCACGGTAACAAGTAACAGGGCTGCTCCTCTCCCTCTGCTCTTCCCACAGGCTGCTGAGCAACAACAAGATCACGGTGCTGGAGAACGGCTCCTTCCTCGGGCTGCGGCTGCTGGAGAAGCTGTGAGTGCCCAGTGTGTGGCTGAGGGGGGTGCCAGGCGGGTTGGGGTGCAGGCAGGGTGCCCATGGGCTGTGAGCAAGCTGGGTGCCGGCAGCGCCACGAAGGTCCTGCCCTCAACATCACTCCTGGGTCGGCACCATGGCGCAGGGCTTGCTGCTGGCACCCAGGGGCACCCCAGGGACCCCGGGAGCTGTGCTGGGACGGGAAGCACCACGGCGGGGGCGGGAGGGGGCACACTCCATGGGGGTTCGGTATGAAAAGCGACATTGTCCCCTCGAACAAAGTCAACTTTCTTATCTGTCCATGAAAGGCATCTCTATGGAGGGAGCTGCAGCGAGGGGAGATTTATGGCCCCAGATGGGTTTGATCTGTAGGTATGCGGCAGCAGGACCCGCGCACTGAGCCCGTTTTGTTCCTTGCCACGGCCCCGCCAGCGGCTGGAGCATTCCTGTGCCGAGCCGCTGCGGCTGCTGCCGCCCGACCTTCACCCGGTGTGGTGGTGGCCTGGCTGTTGGCACCCACGGGCACTGTGCCCAGCCACTGCCCTGGGCATCCTCGGCAGGGCTGTGCTTGTGGGGTCCTTCTCACAGGTTGGAGGAAACCTTCTGGGTAGTGCTAGGGTGAGAGGGAAGGGATTGAAGCCTGAGCTGGGGAGGTTTAGACTGGAGATTAGGAAGAAATTCTTCCTTCCACATTGCCATGACTGCTGGAGGCATCACCCTCACCGGCTACCATCTGTCAGGCAGTAGGTACCAGGGCAGAGCGGACTGCCACTGCCCAGGGCTGGCAGAGCCCAGCATGGAATGGTTTTCACCCTGTTGAGACCCTCAGGGCAATGACTGGGGAGGGACAATTTACAAGGGGTTAGTGGCGACAGAACAATGGCCTTGAGCTGGGAGGGGAGGTTGAGCCTGGAGAATGGGAAGAAATTCTTTAGAGTGAGGGTGGGGAGACACTGGCACAGGTTGCCCAGGGAGGTTGTGGATACCCCCTCCCTGGAGGTGTTCAAGGCCAGGTTGGATGAGACCTTGAGTGACCTGGGCTGGTTGGGAGGTGAAGATCATCCAGTTCCACCCCCACGGCAAGGGGGATCTGAATGATCTTCAAGTTCCCTTCCAACCCAACCCACTCTCTGAGTGAGTGGTGGCTGGTGCCTGGCATCAGGGCTGGGCTGAGATTTTAAAGCCATGAAAATCCCTATGGACTGGTTTTGGGGTGAGCAGGAAGCAGTCACCTTAAGGACCCTGAATCCCTGGCCCACTCCTGCCCAGCATGATTCCAGGCATGGGGTCGCCTCCTTCTGCCCCTGGCACCGATGCTGATTAATGGGAGGGATTAATGTGTGCATGGGCAGGGAGCAGCTGGGGACGTGGTGGGCACTGCACTCCCTCACTCCCTGGGAAGAACCTGGCACCCCATGGGGACCCTGCTGCTGCAAACCCTGGATCCCCCTAAAATTCTCCAAGATCTGGGAGAGTAGCTGCCCCATGTCAGCTCCTACTCCCCCCTGCCATGCCAAAACCCTACACGGGTTGGATGAGGAGTGCCAGCAGGTCCAGGGGATCCATGGGCAGTGGTGCCCCTCCCTGGGCCAGCCCACATCGCCCCGCACCGTGCCTGATTGCCCTCGACAGCAGCTGTAATTGTTTTCATCGGGTTGCTTTGGGGCCATGGCACAGCCTGGCCCCCGTGGAGGCACCACGCTGGCACGGTGGGGGTGCAGTGGGGCGCTCCAGGGCCCCCTCTCATCCTGTGGGGACCTTGCAGGGCTCCCATCCACCCTGGCTGCTTATCATGGGTGCTTCAGCGTCCCAAGGTGATGGGGGGAAACCCACCCCCGGGGTGTCCCCGCAGGCCACCACCCCTCCGGGCTTGCAGCTTTGGCATCTGCGGTGATTTGTGGCGGCGTAATGAGATTAATGAGTCTGAGCGGGGCCGGTATGCGGCTCATTAGCACAGCCCTGCTTGGGAATGTCCTGCCCTCGGCTGGGGCCAGCATTTGGGGCTTCGGACTGCCCTGGGGCTCGGCTGAGTGACAAGGGTGAGAGATGGAGTCTGCCCCTCTGTCTACCGCAGATGGGTGCTGCTTCGGTAGCTGCGGACTGCTTGCAGCTGCACTAGGCTGGGCCAGACCCTCTGTGCCAGGGTTTGCTGCATGTTGAGGCTCAGCACAGCTGCTTTGGGGGGTCCCCAGGTGTGGTGGCAGGGGGGAAATCCCATGTGCATGTGGCACCATGGCATTGCCAGCTCGAGTCACTGTGCCAGGGCAGGAGGAAGAGGAGGGGGCTCAGGACCAACAGAAATGTGAAAGCCAACAACAGCCCTCATCATAAAACAGCAGCATCAGCCCCAGGCCCCTGGCCAGCAGGGAGGAAGGCAGTGAGTGAGGAAGGCTCCCCAGCAGGCCGGGCACCAGGTTGGCCATCAGCCCCTGGTCCCCAGTATGTCCCATCCCTGGGCTGGTGGTCCCCTGTGCCCCTCAGGGGCAGCTGCATGCGAACCAGAGCAAAGAGCACTGACTTCTGGCAGCCAACATGTTGTGGTGGTTGTGTCCCCAGTTGCTGGGGGCTGTGCTGGGTGGGGGTCTGGAGTGTGGGAGTCTCTGTGGACTTCGAGTGGCCGGCGGTGGGGAGTGGGACTGGCGTGGATGAGCTGATGGTGTGGATGGGCAGGTGGTGACAGGATAGGTGGTGGTGGTGGTGCAGGTGAGCGGAGCTGTTCCTTCAGCACCTGCCTGTGCAGACACCTGCACACAGCAGCCCTCGGAGCCCCACTGGGCAAGGCAGGTGTGGGCAGAGTCGTTGTGCTGGCCAAGCAAGGCTGGGATGATAATGGCCAGGAAGGTGCCACAGGCACATTTTTTTTTTTCCCCGGGGGGTTCACTGTGGGTCTGTGCACCTATCCCACAGACCAAGCCCTGCTCATTTGGGGGACACACACTCCTGTCAGGGGAGTTTGGGTCTGGAAGCAAAGCAGGTTTGTGTGTCATAGAATGAGAGAATGGGTTGGGTTGGAAGGGAACTCAAAACTCAGCCAGCTCCAACCCCCTGCCATGGGCAGGGACACGTCCCACTAGCCCAAGCTGCTCAAGGCCTCATCTAGCTTGGCCTTGAACACCTCCAGGGAGGGGACAACAATTTTCTAGTCCATCTACCTGCCCACTTTAGGGCTGATGCAAAGTTAGAGTGTGCTGCTAAGAGTATTGTCCAAATGCCTCTTCAGCTCTGGCAGGCTTGGGGTGTCCATGAAGTGCAGACAGCATCACTCAGGTTTCCTCTCCCTGCATGGGCCCCCACATCTCCCTGGTGGGACCCCCACTCTGCCTGCACTCCCCAGGTCTACTGGAAGTGTTTCCACCACTCCCTCATCCCTGGCACCAACTTGTGGCCTGGAAATGGGGGATGTATCTGATGGGATGTCCCCAGGGCTGCAGATGGAGCAGCGGGTGACCTGGCAACGAGCACCGTGGAGACTGCTATAAATAAACACAGCATTCCATATGGATCCCATTTCCTCTCCTGCCAGGGCTGGTGCTCAGCAGGAGCACACTCAATGGTCCCAGAGGCTGGATGGGGCAGCCAATGCCACCAGCACTTCCCAGCTCCCCGCGGTGCCATCGGCCACCCCACTCTGGCACACACCTGCCAAGCCTCTGATTAGATTTGTGCCTCCAGTCAGGCTGATAGCCCAAACCCAAAGCCCTTTTGGGGCCCCACGGGCAGTTCCAGTGTCCTCTTGTCCCACTGGTAGGAGATAACCCACTGGGATATGGCTGCTCTGGAAACAATCCAGAGGAGGGGCCGGTGGACACGGGAGGGCATTGCTTGGAGCGTGCAGAGGGGCTGGCATCCCCCCTCTGTGAGCCACAGGGAGCCTCACGCCTTCCCTGAGCCCTTTGGAGAGATAACGAGAGGGCAATGGGATGGAAAGCTGCTAATGAGGCTCTGGCAGGGGGGGTTGCAGAGGCTGGGGCTGCCCTGGAACCCGCCTGTGGGAGGTGGGGGTTGGGGAAGGATCAGGGTGAGCTCATGCCCTGCTCCTCGCTGCGCTGGGTCTGCTGTGGATGGGGCAGAGGCCATGTCCTGGGCTCCCCCTGCACACCCTGAGGTCTGTGTCTGTCTCCCCACAGGGATCTGAAGAACAACTTGATCAGCACAGTCCAGCCAGGTGCTTTCCTTGGCCTCCCTGAGCTGAAGCGTCTGTAAGTGCCAGCACAGCCCTGCCCTGCCCGCAGAGGGCCTGGGGCTGGCCCGGGGACGCTGGAGGCAGTGAGGTGTCGCCGGTCCCCATGGCCACTCCGCTTGCCTTGCAGGGACCTGTCCAACAACCGCATCGGCTGCCTGAGTGCCAGCATCTTCCAGGGGCTTCCCAACCTCCTCAGGCTGTAAGTAGCTCCCAGGGGAACCCCCCTGGCCAGCCTTGTTCCCTGGCTCTCTAGAGAAGCCCCTGGAGATGTCCCATGCCCTGGCATCGCTGGCAAATCTGCACCCTGGGGCTGTTCCTGTGCCTCATCCCTTTGCCTGTGACCAGTGTGGGAGCTCATTAGGCTGCAGCTGCCCCACGACCACCCTGATCAGGTGCCTGATGGGGTGTGTGGGCACAGGGAGGGGTCTGGGAGGTGTTTATTCCCTCTCCCAGTATGTCCCCAGCCCCCTCCATGCCACCTGTCTCTCCTGTCCTGCAGGAACATGTCTGGGAACATTTTCTCCAGCCTCCCACCTGATGTCTTCGATGAGCTCCCCTCCCTCAGAGTTGTGTGAGTTTGTATCACGGGGCCAGGGCAGGGATTGCCCACTCATGTTGGATACTGGGAGGCCACACATCAAATACTGGGTTCAGTTTTGGGCCACTGAGGGGCTGGAGTAGGCCCAGAGAAGGGCAATGAAGCTGGTGAAGGGTCTGCAGAACAGGTGTGGTGAAAAGCAGCTGAGGAACCTGGGATTGTTCAGTCTAGAGAAGAGGAGGTTGAGGGGAGACCTTCTGGATCTCTGCAGCTCCCTGAAAGGAGGTTGGAGTGAGATGGGGGTTTGGTCTCTTCTCCCAAGGAACAAGTGATAGGTCAAGAGGAAATGGCTGCAGGTTGCTCCAGGGGAGGTTTAGGTTGGACATGAAGAACAATTTCTTCCCCCAAAGAGTTCTCAAGGCCTGACCCAGGCTGCCTCCAGTAGTGGAGTTCTCACCCCTGGAGGGCTTTCAAAGTTCTGGAGATATGGTACTGAGAGGTATGGTTTAGTGGTGACTTGGCAGTGGAGGTTTAATGGTTGGACTCAGCTATCTGAAAGGTCTCCTCCAACCAAAGCAATTCCATGGTTCTGTGATTTCGGCACCCAGGGGGGTCCCTGCTGGAGGGGGTGTTGGGCTTGGAGGCTTGTCCCAGCCCCCATGGGCACCCTGTGACGCTGGCCCTTGCAGGGACTTTGCCACCGAGTACCTGACATGCGACTGCAACCTGCGCTGGGTGCTGCCCTGGGCTCGCAACCGCTCGGCGCAGATCTCGGAGCGGACAACCTGCGTCTACCCTCGGCACCTGCACGGCTTCCCCCTGCGGGGGGCGCCCGAGAGCCAGCTCCGCTGCGGTGAGCCAAGGCCGGAGCCGGAGCCGGGACCGGGACCGGGGCCGGGGCCAGGGCCGTGGCAGCAGTGCCAGCGGCAGGGACAAGGCTCACCCCCTGGCTGTGTCCCCTGCAGCGGGCGCGCCGGAGCTGCACACCCACCACCTCATCCCGTCGCTGCGCCAGGTGGTGTTCCAAGGGGACCGCCTGCCCTTCCAGTGCACCGCCACCTACTTGGACAACAGCACCCAGATCCGGTGGTACCACAACCGTGAGCCCGTGGAGGAGGACGAGCGGACGGGCGTCATCGTGGAGGAGAGCCTCATCCATGACTGCACCTTCATCACCAGGTTGGGGATGGGAGCAGTGATGGAGATGGGCACGGAGACAGGATGGGGACAATGGTGGAGACTGAAATAGGGAGAGGGAAGGAGATGGGATGGGGACAGTGATAGAGACTGGCATGGAGGTGGGATGGGGACAATAGTGGAGACTGAAATAAGGAGAGGGAAGGAGATGGGATGAGGACAGTGATAGAGATGGGCACGGAGACAGGATGGGGACAGTGGTGGAGACTGAAATAGGGAGAGGGAAGGAGATAGGATGAGGACAGTCGTAGAAACAGGATGGGTGTAGTAATGGAGATGAGCACAGTGGTGGAGACAGGATAGGTACAGGGAAAGAGATAAGGTGGGGATACAGATGGAAATGAGATGAAGACAGAGATGGAAATGAGATGGGGATTGGGACAGGGAAGGAGCTAGAGATGGATTTTAGATGGGTATGGAGATGAGGATGGGAATGGATGCTGGTGGCCACAGGGCTTGCCAGTTTGTGACTGTCAAGTGCCATGGGTGTGATGCCAATTGTGGGCACCTCCTGTGCTTCACGGTTTGCATCCCCAAGCTTGGGGGACTGCTGCTATGGGTTTGTGGTGGGGCAGACCCACCGTGCCAACCCATCCCCTCTGCCCACAGCGAGCTCATCCTCTCCAACATCCACGTCTCTGCCAACGGCGAGTGGGAATGTGCCGTCTCCACCTCCCAGGGCAACGTCAGCAAGAAGGTGGAGATCGTGGTGCTGGAGACCTCCGCGTCCTACTGCCCCGCCGAGCGGGTCACGAACAACCGCGGGGACTTTCGGTAGGGGCCGGCGGTGACCTGGCTGTGGGGCGGGTGCCGTGGGGTGGGACGGGGGTGTGCGTGGTGTAGATGCCAGGGCGGGGAGCTGGCCGCAGGTGACCGCGCATCTGTTAGCGATTAGCGGCCGCGGGGAACGAGAGCGCTTTGAAGGGCTTCCCGTGCCGGCGGCGCAGCCCAGCTCCGGCAGCAGAGGTGTTGGAATTTCTCTGGCACCAGACGAAAGGCTCCGAGCGCCCGCGGTAACCCCGGCGGGGCCGTTACGGGGTAAAAATTACTGCTGCAGTCAATGTGGCTTAAATTAGCTGTGCCCGACCCCCTCCCCGCCCCTCCGCCACCACCCGCTGAGCCGAGATGCGGGATTGAGGTGGAGGTGGCAGCTTTCTAGGGGAGCATCAGCCTCAGCCCACCAGCAGCCAAGAGGAAGCAGAAGCTTTCGGGAGGATCTGGGATCTGGGATGCCCGCGGGCGTGGTGCCGGGCGGGGTAGGGAGCAGGCTCAGGGGTGGTAGCCACCCATCTGCAGCAGGAAGGGGCTGCTGCTGGTGGTTGCCCCGTGGTCACTGTGTGCCCGTGTCCACAGGTGGCCCCGCACCCTGGCAGGGATCACTGCCTACCAGCCTTGCCTCCAGTACCCCTTCGCCGCGGGCCCGGCTGGCACAGGCTCGGCGGGGGAGAAGCAGGCTTGGCGCCGGTGCGACCGCGCCGGGCGCTGGGAGGAGGGAGACTACTCCCACTGCCTCTACACCAACGACATCACTCGCGTCCTCTACACCTTCGTGCTGGTGAGCCAGGGACCGCGGGGGGTGGCCTCATCTGCACCAGGGAGCTGGCACAGCCGGTGACCATCACCCCACCATGGCCGTGCTGCTCTGCAGATGCCCATCAACGCCTCCAACGCCCTGACCCTGGCACACCAGCTCCGCGTCTACACCGCTGAGGCAGCCAACTTCTCAGACATGGTTGATGTCCTCTACGTAGCCCAGATGATAGAGAAGTTCATCGGCTACGTGGACCAGATCAAGCAGGTCATTAGCATCGCTCCTGTCCCCGGCTTACCCCAGCCCTGCAGGGTTGTTTTTGGGGTGGAAAAGCATGAACGGGGATGGTCGCTGCCGGGGCTGGCAGGGGCTCATTGCGCAGGTGCTCGCTGTCCTCGCAGCTGACAGACGTGATCGTGGAGATGGCCAGCAACATCATGCTGGTGGACGACCACATCCTGTGGATGTCACAGAAGGAGGAGAAGGCTTGCACCAGCATCGTCCGCTCCCTGGAGAAGATTGCTGCCCACACGCTTGGCAGCAACTCCCAGCACATGGCAGTGGTGAGTGGGGGGCAATAAAAGGGGTGCCTGGAGACGTGGGGGCTCTGTGGGTAGAGGACGAGGTGTCTGGGTTGCTGCTGAGGGAGTTCTGCCTGTGCCAGGGGTCTCTGTCCATGCCGAGGGTCTTTGCCCAAGCCTGGGGTCTTTCTGTCTGTGCCAGGGATCTCTGCCTATGCTGGGGGAGTGGTCTCTGCCCATGCTGAGGGTCTTTGCCCAAGCCTGGGGTCTTTCTGCCTGTGCCAGGGGTGTCTGCCCATGCTGGGGGGGTGCTGAGGGTCCTTGCCCAGGGCTGACACGGTGCTGTGCCTGCCAGGGATCTCTGCCCATGCTGGAGGAGTGGTCTCTGCCCATGCCGAGGGTCTTTGCCCAAGCCTGGGGTCTTTCTGTCTGTGCCAGGGATCTCTGCCTATGCTGGGGGANCCCATGCTGGACCAGGGGTCTCTGCCCATGCCGAGGGTCTTTGCCCAAGCCTGGGGTCTTTCTGTCTGTGCCAGGGATCTCTGCCTATGCTGGGGGAGTGGTCTCTGCCCATGCTGAGGGTCTTTGCCCAAGCCTGGGGTCTTTCTGCCTGTGCCAGGGGTTTCTGCCCATGCTGGGGGGGAGTGCCTCTGCCCATGCCAGGGCTGACACGGTGCTGTGCCTGGCAGAACTCCCGCAACATCGCCTTCGAGGCGTACGTGGTGAAGCCCGAGAGCTACGTGGGGCTGAGCTGTGTGGCTTTCCAGCGGCGGGACGGGGGTCCTGCAGCTCGTCCCCCCCAGGCTGAGCGAGGGGCCGAGCCCGTGTCCGACCAGCAGCTGAGGCTGCGCTGCACCACAGGACGCCCCAACGTCTCCCTGACCAGCTTCCACATCAAGGTAAGGGGTGGACCAGGAGACGAGGGGGATTCGGTGTGAGGGGCCAGCCCCTGCTCACCGCTGACTGTGTGCCCGCAGAACAGCATCGCCCTGGCCTCCATCCAGCTGCCACCCAGCCTGTTCGCCAGCCCCGTCCCCACCGCGCCGGCGGCCGACTGCAAGCTGCAGCTGCTGGTGTTCCGCAACGGGAAGCTCTTCTGCAGCACCGGCAACTCCTCCCGCCTGGCAGACGACGGCAAACGCCGCAGCGTGGCCACACCGGTTATCTACGCGGGGACCTGTACGGGCTGCCTGTGNTCAGAGCATGGGGCTCCAGCAGCACTGGGAAAGCGACACCTCTAATACCGGGTTCGGGGCCCCTCAGTCTATAGACACTGAGGTGCAGAGAAGGGTAACAAAGCTGGGGAAGGGTCTGGAGAACAGGACTGGTGAAGAGGAGCTGAGGAGGTTTAGTATGGAGTAAAGGAGGCTGAGAGGAGACCTCATTGCTCTCTACAAGTCCCTGAGAGGAGGTTGGAACCAGGTGGAGGTTGCTCTCTTCTGCCAAGGAACAGGTGATAAGATGAGAGGAAATGACCTCAAGTTGTCCCAAGGGAGGATTAGGTTGGACATGAGGAACAATTTCTTTCCCCAAAGAGTTGTCAAGGCCTGGCCCAGGCTGCCCAGGGCAGCGCTGGAGTCTCCATCCTTGGAGGGGTTTCACAACTGCGGAGAAGTGGTGCTGAGGTCCACGGTTCAGGGGTGCCCTGGCAGTGCCAGGTTAGTGGTTGGACTCAATGACCTTGAAGCAAAACCATCCCATGGTTCGAAGCAAAACCATCCCATGGTTCCAAGCAAAACCATCCCATGGTTCCAAGCAAAACCATCTCATGGTTCCAAGCAAAATCATCCCATGGTCCCACCAAGCTCCTTGGGTTGCACCCTGGTGTTCCTGCAGAACAAATCCATCCCTGGGGGTCCTTGAGGGGAGGTGGCATTGTCTCTAAGGGGCATGGCGATGGGTCCCTTGTGCCCAGCCTCCTTTAAGGGTGTGGGTGGAGGGCTCTTGCCCTGCTGACCAGGCTCCTCTCTTGCTGCAGATGGCTGTGGAGTGGGGAACCTGTCAGAGCCAGTGGCTGTGTCGCTGCGGCACCCCGGGGAGGGAGCAGATCCGGTGGCTGCATACTGGAACTTTGAGGTGCTGGGGGGCATGGGGGGCTGGAGTGCTGAGGGCTGCCAGCTGGCTGCCCGGGAGCCCAACGTCACCTCCCTGCACTGCCGGCACCTCAGCAACGTGGCCGTGCTCATGGTAGGTGGGGTTGGGGGTTTGGAGTCTTGCAGGGTGGGACAGGGAAGTGGGCATGGGTGGCACAGGGTCTGAAGGGCTGTGCCATGCTGTGCAGGAGCTGAGTGGGTTCCCCAGCGAGGCACGAGGAGCAGTGGAGGTGCTGCACCCAGCTATGTACACCTGCACGGCCGTGCTGCTGCTCTGCCTCTTCACCACCATCATCACCTACATCGTCAACCACGGGTGAGGGAGGGTCTTGGCTGTGGGTGGAGGGGCTGGGCATGGGTGGGGGTCTCTGGGGGCAGCTGGAGGAGCTCCTCAGATGATGCTTATGGTTAAGAGGATGGTGTAGGGGGGATGGCTCCCAGGAGATGACCATCCAGGGGGTGGATGTCCAGGGGGTGGATGTCCAGGAGATGACCATCCAAGGGGTGGATGTCCAGGAGATGACCATCCAGGGGTTGATGTCCAGGGATCCCAGCACCAGTGGCTCCCTGCTGACAGCCCTGGGATGGTCACACTGCCAGCAGCTACCAGAAGTCCTTCACCCACATGCACATACTTAATGTGGCTCAGCCATGCTTGACCACCTGGGCAGGGACAGCCTGTGTGGGAACATCTCTCCAGAGCCAGCAAGGCAGGACTTGTGCCGGCAGGACTTGTGCCGGCAGGACTGGCACCAACTTGTATCTCTCTCATAGGCCCACACATAAGTAACTGTCCCACTTGGGGCAGGAGCTCACAGGTGCCCATGGTGTCTCTTGCAGCACCATTCTGATCCCTCGGAAGGGCTGGCACATGCTGCTCAACCTCTGCTTCCACATTGCCATGACTGCTGCTGTCTTTGCTGGAGGCATCACCCTCACCAGCTACCTGATCGTCTGCCAGGCAGTAGGTACCAGGGCAGAGGGGACTGTGACCACTGCCTGCCACTGCCCAGGGCTGGCAGAGCCCAGCATGGAATGGTTTTCACCCTGCCATGACCCTCAGAGCAGTGACTGGGGAGGGGTTGTGGTGAGAGGATGAGGGACAATGGCTTTGAGCTGGGAGAGGGGAGATTGAAACTGGAGAATGGGAAGAAATTCTTTAGAGTGAGGGTGGGGAGACACTGGCACAGGTTGCCCAGGCAGGTTGTGGATGCCCCCTCCCTGGAGGTGTTCAAGGCCAGGTTGGATGAGACCTTGAGCAACCAGGGCTGGTGGGAGGTGTCCCTGCCCATGGCAAGGGGTTGGCACTGGATGAGCTTTAAGGTCCCTTCCAACCCAACCCATTCCATGAATCTCTGACTCTAACTGGGGGGACATGACCGTGTCCCTGTTGCCAAACATCTCTCCCACAGGTTGGCATCATCTTGCACTACTCCTCCCTCTCCACCCTGCTGTGGATGGCAGTGAAAGCCAGAGTGCTCTACAAGGAGGTGACCTGGAAGGCACCACGGCAGCCAGATGGGGACATGTCCCAGCCAACCCCCAGGCCCATGCTGCGGTATGAGGCCCCCTCCCCTCACCACAGCCCCACAGAGGAGCACCTCCTGACCCACATCCAAAGGCTGGGGCAAGACTTTTTCTGCTGTACAAGCCCATGCTGCCTGCTGTGTGCCAGGCTCTCCTGAGGGCTCACCTGGGGTGTGGGGTGACATTGTCCTCCCCATGCAGGTTCTACCTGATCGCCGGTGGGATCCCCCTCATCATCTGCGGGATCACAGCAGCTGTCAACATCCACAACTACCACGACAACAACCCCTAGTAAGTGCCCCTGCTCAGGTGGCCTCTCTCTGCCTGGGCAAGGGCAAACAGCCATGCCAGGAACCCAGGCAAGCTCAGGAAAGCCTGGGGAGAGCATAGAATCATAGAACTGGTGAGGTTAGAAGAGGCCTTTGAGATCACCAAGTTCAACCACTCACCCAGCTCACAATCCCACCACTGCCACTAAACCACATCTAGGTGGCTTGTAAACACCTCCAGAGATGGTGACTCCAGCACCTCCTTGGGCAGCCTGTTCCAGTGCCTGAGAACCCTTTCTGCTGTGAAATTGTTCCTAATATCCAACCTGGTACAACGTGAGACCAATTTCCTCTTGTCCTGGCACTTGTTGCATGTGAGAATACATCAGCCCCCACCTGGCTCCAATCCTCTTTGAGAGAGTTGTAGAGAGCAATGAGGTCTCCCCTCAGGCTTTTCTCTACTGGAGGCTAAACACTCCCAGTTCCCTCAGCTGCTCCTCGCAGCACTCCTGCCCAAGGGTCTTTCCCAAGAGCTCTCCCTATGCTGGGATGGCAGCAGCCAGGCAGCCACTGTGCCACCACAGCAGCCACCCCAGCAGGCACCGGAATGAGCTGCCCAGGGAGGTGGTGGAGTCACCCACCCTGGGTATGTTTAAGGGTCACTTGGATGTGATGCTTAGGGATATGATTTAGGGTGAATCTTGTAGAGCAGGGTTCTAGGTGGGACTTGGTGATCCTGAGGGGCTTTGCCAACCTGCATGTGTCTGTGATTCTGTGTGCATGCCTCAGCCCCACGACGGGTGCCTGCCTGGGCACTGAGCCCTTCTCACCGAAGCCCTTTTCCTCCCGCGCAGCTGCTGGCTGGTGTGGCGGCCCAGCCTGGGGGCTTTCTATGTCCCCGTGGCTTTCATTTTGCTGGTCACCTGGATTTACTTCCTCTGCGCCGGCCTCAGCCTCCAGTGTCAACCGCCCCGTCGAAAAGAAGTGCCCGAGCCCGTGGAGCCCCCAGCGCGGCTGGGTGGCGCTGGCGACCTGCTGACAGACTCCGGGTCCATCTCGGTGACGCTGAACTCGGGGCTGCCCTGCCCCGAGGCGGACGGTGTCTACTCGCTGCAGGTGCAGTTCTGGGCACTGGTGACCACCCACGCCTTGTACGTTGCCCTGTGGACATTCGGTGCCATGGCTGTGTCCCAGCGCTGGTATCTCAACATCGTCTTCAGCTGCCTCTACGGCATCACCGCCGTGGTGCTGGGACTCTTCATCTTCATCCACCACTGTGTCCGCCGCCGGGATGTCCTCAACTCCTGGTTCTCCTGCTGTCCCTCCTACAGGAACGCCCTGCCCATGCAGGCCTACGTCCACCCCGGGCTGGCACCAGAGGACGGCTCCCAGGTCTTCATCAGCTGCGACCCGGAGGCAGCTCACTCTGCAGCCTCCTCCTCCTCCTCACCCAGCAGTGCCAGCTCGGCCGGAGGCCGCTGCAAGCTCACCAACCTGCAGGTGGCACAGAGCCAGGCGGACGCTCGCCCAGCCGCATGCCCGGAGCCAGACCCCACCGACGGCAAGCTCGCCGGCACCGGCCGCCACACCAGCAACCTCCACGGCCGCAGGAGCCACCGGGGCAGAACTAAGCAGTGCCGGGACGGGAAGCATCACCGCTTGAAAATGCTGCGGGGCCCCTCCTCGGAGCACCCCTCCAGCGAGAGCGGGAGCCTCCACAACAGCCACTCCGAGAGCTACCACAGCGGCAGGAACAGCCCCGGCAGCAGCGGCCGCCCGGGGCCACGCGTCCCCCAGGACGGGGACTTGGCACCGAGCCAGTCGGAGGGCAGCGACGGCGGGCGGAGGGGCCCCGACTTCGGCGAGGCTCGCCGGAGGAGCGCCAGCAGGGACAACCTGCGGCAAGCCAGCGCCGGGGAGAAGGAGGCCAAGCGCCGCTCCTACCCCCTCAACGTGGGCAGCCACAACGGCGGCCTCAAGGGCAGCAAGTATGACATCAACCTGGCCAGCGCCGACAGCGTGGCCGGGATGAAGACAGGCCTCTGGAAGAGTGAAACCACCGTGTGAAGGGTGGGGAAGGACCCCACGGCCACAGCAGTTTCCTCCGGGGTGTCTGCCAGGAGCTGCCACGTGCACTAGAGGGGATGGGTGGCATGGCTGGGGGGAGCTCTGACCTCCCACCCCGGGCACAGGGTGATGCCAAGCTCGCCCTGTCCCCTGCAGAGGCTCAAAGCTTCCTGTGGCAGTGGCAGGCTTTGGAAGCCAAAAGGCAGCCCTGGTCCTCCAGCAGCCTGGCTGGCAGCCCTGCTTCAGTCACTCCTGCAGATGGCTTAAGACTGGTCCTAGATGCTACTTTGCCACCTAGAGAGAGGAGAGGTCTGGATTCCAGAGCTCTGCTATTGAATGTATCTCTGTCTAGACAGAGCAGAGGGATCTGAGTGCCTCGTTACCCACCAGTGCTCTCCAGCAGCGGGCACGGCCCCGGCGCTTTGCCAACTGCCTGCTTGTGCCACGACTGCAATATCCCCACCCAGGGGACCTACCCCAAGTGCCCTTTTTTACTACAGGCACCATAGGGCCGATGCCTGCATGACCCCAACCTGAACAAGCTGCTGCTGAGCGGGTCAAAGGAGCAGCTTCTGTAGCTGCAATGTTCTTCCAGGCTCAAGTTTGTGTTAGGTGCCAGCGTTTAGCCCTGGGGGGGTTGAGCGGCTGCTGAAGTGAAAAGCCATAATTGCAAAGCAAGCACAAGAGGAGCCTCAGCTCCAAGGTGAGAGGATTGTCTGCACTGTTTGAATGCCAAACACTAAAAGCCTGGCCAGAAAAGGCTCCCCAGTCCTCAGAGGCACAAGCTATGCAATGGGGTGGGCTGCCAGAGGCTGACCCACTCCACCGAAGCACCAAAGAGCTCACACCCAAAGCAGGTCTCAGCCTTAACCCAAGCTGGGGGGGTGGGGTGTCACACTCAGAAAATATTGAGGATTGCTCTTAGGAGGGCAGGGAAACCTCTTGGCTCCCAGCCTTGCTCTTGTGTAAGACAAGAAGAAGGTCCCAGGGAGCCAGGTCTGTTCCTGGGAGAACAATGCCAGTATCTGAAGGGGGCTACAAGAAAGCTGGGGAGGGACTTTTATGGCTGTCAGGCAGTGACAAGACTGAGGGAAATGGAACAAAGCTGGAAATGGAGCAAAGCTGGAAATGGGGAGATTCAGACTGGATGTTAGGAAGTTCTTCACCAGGAGGGTGCTGAGACCCTGGAAGGGGTTGCCCAGGGAAGCCTCATCTCTGGAGGTGTTTAAGGCCAGGTTGCTCTGCACAGCCTGATCTAGTGTGAGGTGTCCCTGGGCATGGCAGGGGGATTGGAGTTGGCTGAGCCTTGTGGTCCCTTCCAAACCTGCCTGATTCTGTGATTCTATGAATTTGGCACCTTCCCTGAGCAGCTCATGGGATGCATTTGGAGGGCTGGCACTTGGATAAGCACTTATTGACCCCAGTTGTAAACAAGTCCTGTCCTCCCCACTCCCCACCCCCTTTTTTAAAGCATATAGCTTAAAAAAAAAAAAAAAATCCACATGGCAGACAGCAGCAGGCTCCTGCCAGGTCTTGAAGGATTCCTAAAACAAGAAGAGGTTGGTTGCCCCCACAGCCAGGCAAGGAACACCCTGTGCTGGCACCAGTGCAGCTCTGCCTGCCTATGCTCACTCAGTGGGGCTGTTAGGGGCAATGGTTTGAAACCAGAACAGGGTAGGTTCAGGCTGGACATCAGGAGGAAGTTCTTCACTCTGAGGGTGGTGAAAGACTGAAACAGGTTGCCCATAGAGGTGGTGAAGGTTCCATCCCTGGAGACACTCAAGGTGAGACTTGATGAGGCCCTGAGCAACCTGATCTAGTTGGGGGCATCTCTGCTGTCTGCAGAGGGGGATTTGGACAAGATGACCTTTGAGGGTCCCTTCCAACCCAATGCAACCTGTGGCTCTATGATTTCATCCCTCATCGAGTGCTGAGCCTGGCAGTCCCCAAGCCCAACCCCAAGAGTGATGCAGAGCAGGTGGGATGGGAGCTTGGTGCCTCCTCCCACCCTCCCCCTGCCTCAATTTCCTCCTGCATGCAAATTAATCCCACTTTTTAGCTACCTCCGGAGGGGTTGCAAGAGCCAGGCAGGGAATGAGGTGGGGAGGAAGAAGAACTTCATGGTGGATTGATCTCACTTTTAGAAGCCATGGGGGGAGTGTGGGGGTGTCCCTCTCCCTCTGGAGCCCCCTTGGGCTAATCTACCCAACCTGAGGGTTTAAACCACATTTTCCTGTGCCTGGTATTTGCTACAAATTAAAGAAATCCTTGTTGCTACTGCAGGCAACAGGGTGGTTGCTGAGTTGTTAGAGATGCTTTGCTGCACTGTGACAGTATTATAGCAAAAAAAAAAAAAAGCT
>WBNM01032759.1:502-21136 GCA_013399055.1 Ramphastos sulfuratus | reverse complement strand
TCCAGTTTGTAGCTCTTGCTCCTTGGCTTATTGCTGCTGACCACTCAAAAGAGCCTGCCCACAGCCACTGACCCCTACCCCTCAGATATTTGTGCCCATTGCTCAGCTCGCCTCCCAGCCTTCTCCTCTCCAGACTAAAGAGCCCCAAGGCTCTCTGTCCATAGGGGAGATGCTCAAGTCCCCAAATCATCCTCATGGCTCTTCTCCAGACTAAACAGCCCCAAGCCAGTTCAAGTGAAGGTGTTGGAGATCTTCCCCTGGGCATCACCACACTCTAAGTCCATGGGATCACCACACACTCTCCCAGTGCCACCCTGCAGGGCTGGGATGCACCAAAACACCCTTTACCAGAGGCTGTAAAAAGGCAGAACCCAGACCCCAGCCCCAGCACCCACACTTCTCTTTATTTCTAACAGAAACAGAACACAGCCCAGAGTGGCCACTCCACAGAAGGCCTCAGTTTGGTCCAGATCATGAACCGGGACACAGCTCACTCCCTCCCCACAGCCCTGCTGCCTTGGGTGACTCTCCCTGCAGCCACAGCTCTGTCACTGGCAGGTTTCACACTTTTGGTCCTCACAGTCCCTGTTGCCCCAGGACAACCACCTTCATGGCCAGGCCTTGATCTTCCTGAAGGCTCTGATCTCCTCTGGGCCCCGCAGGTACTGCTCGATTTCGCTGTCGGAGATGTGCTCATCGCCGGTGATGGCAGCGTCCAACGGGCTGGGGGCTGCTGTCCGGAATCTCTTCCTGGGATTGATAAGGCAGGGTGGCAGCAAGGGCCTCTTGCCACCCTTGTGTTGGTGTTCCCCATCTGAGGGACAGCCCTTGCCTGGCACTGCCTGGAGAGGAGAGCTAGGGGAGCCCTCTCCTGGGGAATCCTTGTCTGGAGAATCCCTGTCCAGGGAGTCCTTCTTGTCTTGCGAGCCTTCATCTGGGGAACTCTTGTCCAGAGAGCCCTCACCCTGGGAGTCCTCTCCTTGGGAACCCTTGTGCAGGCCTACAGCACACTGCTGCTCCTCCTTCTCCTCCTCCTCCTCCATGCAGAAAGCATTTTTCAGCAGGAAAATTCGGTGCTGCAGCAGGTCCCCGATGTGCTTGACCACTGTTTTCTTGTCCAGTTTAAACACCCTCAGCCAAGCAAGCTGGGAGGCCATCCTCAGGAGGATCTCAAGAAGTTCCTTCAGCCTCAGGTGTGCAGGTGGTGGCAAGTCCACACCAGCCAGCTTGCAGAACCGTGCCAGGGTGCAGGTGAGGCGGGCAGGGGGCTGCAGTGACTGCCAGGACAGGAAGGCTGCTGCTGTGACGATGGGGACAGGGTGGCGGCCGGTGACCAGCCAGGTCTCACTGGCCAGCTCCACCAACTGCATGGTCCTGGTGATCATCTTCTCCTTATCCTCCACAAATGGGGCAGGGATGTTGGCTGTGTGCTGGAAGAGCTGAAAACTGGAAGAGCAAAGAGCCTGTTGTTAGTGCCAGGGTACAGCCAGGGAGCTTTGCCATGCAGTGCCTCAAAGACTCAGCTCCGGGTGGGTCCTTCAGGACCAACAAGCACATCCTGCATCCAAGTTTTAGAGCCTCTGTTACAAGAAGGCTATGGAGGTGCTGGAAGGTGTCCAGAGAAGGGCCAGGAGGATGAGCAGAGGGCCAGCTGGCACAGCTGCTCTGCTGTGAGGAGAGACTGAGGGAGTTGGGGTTGTGCAGTCTGGAAAGGAGAAGGCTCACAGGTGACCTTTTTGTGGCCTTGCAGGATCTGAAGGGGGCCTAAAAGAAATCTAGGGAGGGACTTTTTAGGCTGTCAGGTAGTGATAGGACTGGGGGGAATGGAACAAATCTAGAAATGGGGAGATTCAGCCTGGATGTTAAGAAGAAGTTGTTCAGCATGAGGGTGGTGAGAGCCTGGCAGGGGTTGCCCAGGGAGGTGGTGGAAGCCTGATCCCTGGAGGTGTTTAAGGCCAGGCTGGATGAGGCTGTGGCCAGCCTGGTCTAGTGTGAGGTGTCCCTGCCCATGGCAGGGGGGTTAGGACTGGCTGCTCCTTGCAGTCCCTTCCAACCCTGACTGATTCTATGATCACAGCTCCTGTGATGGGCTTCTGCTTGTGTCATCAAGCTAAAAGCCTCCAAACTGAGAGGGAAAGCACTGCAAGAGAAGAATCACAGTCCAGACTGTGATGAGGGAGGCACTAAAACCACCACAACCCCAGCACACACATGGGTCATCATCCCCAGCCCAGCAGCCAACACCAGCCCTGCTGTTGTCCACCTCCAGGCTCCTCTGCTGTACCACAATCACTCAAAGCTTGTCATCTGAGGGACAAAAGTGAGCTCCCAGGTCAGGAATCCTGGCTGCTGCTGCACCAGTATGACCACCCCAGTGGATCTTGCCCCTCTCAGCAGCCTGCAGGGCTGAGGGAACACTTCTCCAGCTGATCTGGTGCTACCTTCACACACTCACCGTGCCTGTGTCACCGCACAGGCCACCCTCTGTGTGTCTGTGAACTCCTGCCCTGGCCACAGCTGCATTTCAGAGACTTTTCCACCCATCAGTGGCAAAGACAGGCCTGTGAAATGGCTGCAAGGGGCCCTGGTACCTGTTGAGGTGTGTCTTCACCAGATCTGCCAGGCTCAGGGCTGGCACGGAGAGCCCCAGCTCCTTCTGAAGGCTCAGGAAGACACCAGCAAACAGCTCCTGCTTGGCGTAAAGGAGGGAGCAGATTGTCCCCATGGTCAGGGGCCAGTTGTGCTGCCGACAGGTCACAAAGACACAGCAGCCCCCCAGCAGCTCCTTCTTCTCCACGCTGACCAGGTGGAAGCTGGGGTGCTGCAGAGCTCTCTGGAAGTACGACACCGCCGTCTCCTCAAACACCGTGGGCAGCTGGAGGACTTTACAGAGATCCTGGACCCGCCTGATCCCTGGGAGAAGACTTCAAGATCAGCTCACACAGCTGCTGCTACAGCCCTCTCCTCAACAGTCAACTGCAGTCAACAANATCTTTGAGGCCCCTTCCAACCAAAACCATTCTATGATTCGCTCAGCCCCAGGCAACAGGGTGAGAGCAGCCCTGCTCCTGCAGCCAGCATGAAAACCCCTCCCAGGTCCCCAGTGCAGGTGAAGCAGTTTGCTGAAGGCTGGACACAGACCCAGCTGCTGCTTGCTTGCTTTACTGCCAGATCTGGAGGCTTTCATCAGCTTGGAGAGCATCAGAAACACCTCAAACATGCCAGAGCAGCAGCAAGAGAGAAAGGAGGTGTGGAGGGAACCGACCTTGCTCTTACCTCGCTGCAGGCAGCGGCTCAGTTGCTCCTTCTGGCCAGTGCTCTGGGAATAGGCCACCTCTGAAAGACAGCCAGAGTCAGGATAGTCTTACAGTGGCTCTGGGGGACAATGTGACTTAGAGTTTGGGGATGGTGTTGTTTAGTGCCTGGGGATGGTATTTAGAGAGTTGGAGGATGGTGTCATTATCAATCAAATGCCCATGCTAGCAGACTTCAATCATCACGACTGACAGATCTCTGAGGCCACTGAACAAGAGCTGTCACCAGGGGTTCAGTGATATTCTGCTGCAGGAGCCCTTCAAGCCATTGCTGCTCTGCAAACAGCAAACAGCCTCGGGGCTACTCCGCTACACTCATAGAAAGTCTAACGGAGCCAAAGAGCATCTCACCGCTGGTTCCAAGCCTAACACGCGGTAGAGAAGCGCCGTGGGTCTGCTCCTGCAATGGTAACATCATAAGCCTTCGCCTGGGGAGGGAGGGGGAAGCGGCTGCTGTGTCCCAGCTCCACCCTCCTCACTGGGGCCTTGCAAACACCCAGGGACCCGCACAGCGCATGGCGTGAACGCACAACGGCTCCTGGGCAGGCTACAAATGGCTGCCTGGGGAGCACTGCGTTGCTCAGCCCGACTTAGAACGGTCCAAAGAATCCAAACGCCCCCGGGGACCCCCTCCCGGGGTTAACTCCCGCAGGGCCCGGCCGCACCTCGCAGATGCTCCTCGTCGGTGTAGGTGGTGGTGAGGAGCCCCTCGGCTAGAACGCAGCCGCAGGCGGCACACACCAGCTGCTGCTGCGCGTAGTGCGAGTCCTCCACCAGCGCTGCCGAGCCGCACTCGGGGCACCGGCGCCGCTCCGCCATGGCCGCGGCGGCTCGGGGGGAGCGCTGAGGGGAGCGCACCGCGGCCCACCAATAGCGGCGCCGCTCTCGGTGCGCGCCGCAGCCTGCCCGGCCCAGGACTCGCACAAGCACCCCGCGTTCCGTGCTCCGCCAGTTCCGCTCGGCCGGACCCACCCAGCCCGGGAGAGGAAGCAGCGGTGGGACGCAGGGGACGCCTCCCTGCCCCCCTCGCGGCCAACGGCAAAAGCATCAAAGCCTTCCCCTCGGGAGAAGCAGCGGCCGCAGCTCAGCGTCCCTGACCCTGTTATCCATATCCCCTCAGTGTGCTGCGGGGTTCTGGAGGGTGCCCCACAGCCGCTTCCATCACCAGCGGAGGATGAGGGCGCTAACAGCATTCAGGGCTCCTACAATGCACAGGAGTCTGCTTTCCTGCCTTTTCAACCACAATTTGAGGGCCATTCCAATGAGGGGGTAGGGGCAGCACTGTCCCCGAGGTCATTTCACTGGCTCCTGGCCAAGAACCTTTCACCCATTCATTTTTCCTTTTGCTACACAGAAACTGTCAGTTCTGGTGATGTGGATGAGCTTGTCCATCAGGTTTCCCCACCCTCCGAGCTGTTTACCATGAACTTCCTGCACCTATAGCTTGCAGGGATGGAATGAGCCCTGAAATACCTTGAGGATGAGGAGTTTGGGGCAGCAGGAGGGGATAATGAAGCTCTTTTGAAAGGGCTCAGTACAAAAGACAAAGAGAGCAGAAGGTTGGATTTAAGGTATTTTTATTGTAGTGTTTCAAGAAACCAAAAGGCATTTACAAACAAAGAGGTACCCAGGCTAAAAGCAGACAGTACAAACAGGATAAAAATACATTCACATCCTTCAGCAATAAAACATTTGATTCTTAAGGCCCTTAAAGTCAAGGTGAAGCACCTTGCTGGCCACAAAATGCCAGCCCCTTACTCCAAAGCAAGGCTTTCACTAGTATTGCCAATAAAAGACTGAGGTACAAGGTTTGTGAGATGTTTTCACAGCCAAGGAAGTTGAAGCCTGGATGGTGCAGGACTGTGACCCCCTGTGCTGCTCTGGCAGGAGGCTCAGCACCTCCAACCAGCAGAGAACAACTCCAGGTTGTCAGACATAACCTGGCTCCACCTCAGTAGCAGATACAGATGTAGTTAGCAAAAGAAGAGCTGCCAGGAGAGGGAATGCCAAGTTTTAAGCCTTTGTGTCAAAGGAGAGCAACACATTATTGCTTTGTTTTGGAATGCACATCACCCAAACTTCCTCAAATCCACACTGCCAAAGCATGGCACAGGGCACTGCAGTGCCCTCAGCAGCCATTTCAGTTCCAAATGAGCACAAAGCAAGAGCTCAGCCTTGCTTCCCACCTCAGTAGTACCCATTTCAGTTCAAAATGAGCACAAAAAGCTCAGCCTTGCCTGTCCNAAATGAGTAGGAAGCAGGAGCTCAGCCTTGCTTCCCACCTCAGTAGTACCCATTTGAGTTCAAAATGAGTATGAAGCAAGAGCTCAGCCTTGCTTCCCACCTCAGTAGTAGCCATTTCAGTTCAAAATGAGCATGAAGCAAGAGCTCAACCTTGCTTCCCACCTCTCCAGTCACAACTCCCAGTAACACCAGTTCCTGTTAAGCCACCATTCAAAGGCAGACACAAGCATTTTTTTTCTGACCCTCTGACCTAGAACATCAGCATCAAGTCCCAAAGACAAGTGTTACTGAGGTACAGGCAACCACATCTGCCCAGAGATCCACCCAAGGCACAAGGAGGAAGCAAATCAATCCTTCATCTTCCTCATTATTTCAAGGCACAAAAAGCAGCAGCAGCAGATTGCAGTTAAGACCAGCCAGTAGCTGCTCAAAATTCAAGCCACCAGCCAAGAACTGAAGATGCTGTCAAGATCCTTCTGCATCTCAGACCCTTCCTTCACAGAAGAGGGCACAGCAAAAAAGGAACAGCCCCTTCACCAGCAACATCCACTCAAATAAAAGAACCTTAGAAAAAAGAAGTACCTGAAGTCTCAGAAGACTCTTTGATGCTTAAGGCTTGTTTCAGCTCAAGCTTCCCACAGAGGGCAGCTGTCAGGAAAAGCTCCAGACTTTGGTAGTTAAGAGTCACAGAAAGGTAATTAACAACATTTTGGGGGACAGGCAAATATATTAAACTACTCTTCACTCCAAAAACAGAGTCTTGGAGAAGTCTCCAGTAGTTCTCAGTGATTTAGGAGAACAGTCAGCAGCCTGCTGCAGGGTGGGAGTTGATCCAGCTGGTTTAGTCCCTCAATAAAGTGCTTTGCTGTAGGAAAACTGAGTTAGAAACTCATCACTTCCAAGCTCAGCCAGGAGTGACCCAAAAGACCCTTCCAACATGCCAAGGCAGGAGTGTTTGCTTTGGATCTCTGCTACCTACTCTTTCAGTATCTCAACTTTCATCTAAGCCTTCAATGAACTCTCCCAACCCTGAGGAATCTCAGAGATGCAAAGTGGCATCAGGTTATTGTCTTTTTGCCCTTTGACAAAAGCTCACACACACAAAAAAAAAAAAAAAAAGCCCCATTCCTTTTTTTTCAGAAGCCTCTTGTGGTGGCTGCTTGACAGGACTGTGCTGTCTGATGAGGTGGGGAGAACATCCCTGCCTCTGTCAAGCTGCAGAGCAGCCACACATGAAGGAAGGAGATGGAGCTGCCAATTGCCCAGCAAAACCAGCACCCTTTCAGCTAATAGATTCAGATCCTTCTTCAGATTCACACTCTCAGCTACAGGAGATTTCCTCTCCATTCTGAGCAGCAAGTCACAAAGAAAAGCAGATCAGAGCACAGTGACTGCTCCTGTCACCAGGGGAGGGTGATTTGGTTCCTCACTTGGCTGTGTGAGGAACACAGGAAAGGTTGTAAGACTGATCCCCTCTGGAGGTCATTCCAAGGTAAGGCCAGTTCCAAAATCCAGGGTATGCAGATGTATTAAACTGCAGTGGTGTACAAATCACCCCAGAACTCCCCTACATCAAGAGACAAAGGCCAGGCAGGTGCACTGTGAAATCCACACCCACTGGAGACCACAGAACCCAGGTGTAGCTCCACCTCCCTCCTTTGAAGGACCTTTTTGGATCAGGAATCTGAAGACCATAAGAGAATAGCTTCTGATTTAAGACTCCTCACCACCATTCCTATGGCAGACAAACATACCAAGACATCTCAGTGCTTCCTACATCCAACCCCCCCTGTAAACCTGTCCCCTGGAGAGCAGCTTGGAGACAATAAGGACTTCAGGAGACAAACTAAGTTTTGCTTCCTTCTTTCCAACCTAAGATTCAACCTTTAGGGCATCAGTTACTTATAAAACACAGCCCTGGTCTGGCCACTCATCTTTGGAGTTCTCCAGCTGTTGGTTTTGTTTTTTTTTTAAAGACAACCAAACCCCTCAAGCTCTACTGCACCAGATTTCATATTGCACTACAACATCAGGTATGGAATGAAGAGAGATTGATCTATCAAAGCTGCTACAAAATAAAACTATTATTAAAAACCCATCTGGACAAAGAATCATCAGTGCCTTGCTGGGAAGCAAAACCCATCATCCAACTGCCTTTGGATTTAGAGGCCTGAACAAATCTTCCCAAACAATGGAAAGGACCAAAACAATAAATAAGTTGGCTCCAATTTTGGACTCCACAGGTGAGAGCTGATGTGACTCCTAACCAAACTGAGAGTTGCTCAAGGCAGAAAGAGGGACAGAGGTCATTTTCTGTGGGCAGCACAACCTGTAACCACCTACTTCACATCATCTCCTTAATTAATCAAACTCCAGCAGCAGGAATTGAGTCCTTTGTCCCACCAACAGCCCCCAAAAGCTTTTACATCTTCCCAGCTTTTTTGTTTCCAGAGGTTGAGACACGCAGAATGTTTGGGGTCTCCTCCATGACTCTGACCAGCAGGTTATCGATGTAGTCTTCCAGCTCCCGCACCTGCAGATCTTTCCTGGTAATTGTATCCTTCTGTTTCAGGACCAGCTGGATCAGCTCATCATGTGTCAGCTGAGCATAAGCATAGGCAGGGTCTGAGGGCTCATATTTCTGAGAGAGAAGAAAAACAGGGTCAGCACAGACACGTGGGCACTTCAGCAGAGCAACAAAATGGGAGCTGCCAGCTGGCTTGGGCCAGGCCAGGCAAGATTCCTGCTCCAAATGACTGAGAGTCCTGGGGCTGTTTAGTCTGGAGAGGAGAAGGCTGAGAAGGGATCTTATCAATGCCTGTGAGGTGTCAAGAAGGTGCCAGGCTCTTTTCAGCAGCGCCCAGTGATAGGACAAGGACCAGCTGGGACCCAGGAGGTTCTGCCTCAACATAAGGAGAAACTTGTTTGGTGTGAGGGTGTTGGAGCCCTGGAGCAGGCTGCCCAGAGAGGTTGTGGAGTGTCCTTGTCTGGAGACTTTCACCACTCACCTGGATGCATTCCTGTGTGACCTGCCCTGGGTGAGCTGCTTTGGCAGGGGGGTTGGGCTGATCTCTGGAGGCCCCTTCCAACCCCTCCCATTCTGTGATTCTCTGATTCTCTGTCTCAAAGGACCTTTTGGGCCATAAGCAAACCCAGCCTGGACCATCTTCAGAGGCAGCACCACACACAGTCACCCACTGCTGCTGTCACAGCCATGTCATGGCTCACACACATCCCATCCTGCTCACCTCTGGGGAGCCAAAAGAGACTTAAAGTCCCCACCTTGGAGGACTGAGAAAAGGAAAGTTGATGCCCTCCCCCATNTTACCATTCTATGATTCTATAGCCTAATAATGACTCTTCCTTTTCTGCTCAGCATAGAGATAGGAGCTCAGACAAACCCCACAGGAACTCTGTTCAATTCACTGCCCAAGCTTTGGTTTCAAGTGCCCCTTTCCTCCATACCTTCATGTTCATCTCCAGCAGCTTTTCATTCATGGTGCTGATGACATTCAGGGTTTTACTCTGGGGCTTGTTTGCTGTGGCATTCATGGGCTTCACAGGATGGAGTCTGCAACATGAAAACAAGCTCCTGTTATTGGGGCAGCTACACAGCACTCCAGCACCACACAGATCTTCAGACTCAAAGCAAATACAGCAAGGAACTGAGGAAAATTCCTACCCTGCTCCATCTCCAGAGAGATAAGAGCTCTGGGAAGATGAGGCATTTCTGTCTGAGCTCTAGGGTGCTTACAAGTATACTCCAGTCCTCTGCTATCTTTCTTGACTCAAGGCATTGGAGATAAAGCAGCAGTAACCTGAAGGTCACATCACAAGAGGAAAGCCAGGTCTACAGAAGGCACAACACAGCCACAGTTACTCTGCTGTCTGAGCCTGACCTTCCCAAAAAGAACATGTTTCTCTTCCTGCAACATACCAATTACTTCTACCCTCCTGGGACAAGCCTGAATCCTGCCTTTTCTGCTCTGAACTTACACCACAAGCTGCCCAGAAGTGATGCCTTCATCTGCTCAAGCAGGGTTTCCACTGCTGAGTTTAATAGAGCAAGAACATTTTACTTGGTTCTCAGAAAATTCCAACCCAGAAGCACCCCAGATCCTAGACAGAGCTTTGCAGATGGAGCACTGAGGGCTGGCAGGTCAGTGGCACCATTTCTCAGCTATCAGTAGCCCAAGAGGAGCTGGAGACAGCTCTAGGAAGCAGCCCTGAGCTCTAGAAGGGGCTTGAACTGTGAGTCACTCCAAGGCTCAGGACCCCAGTTCAGCCAGGAAAGGAAGCATCCCAGTTTATGAGACTTCCTGTGACCACTCTCCCATTCCTGAAAACTGGATCAATCCCATCCCATTTCCCCAGTTGTGGATGAAATGACTCCAGTTGCTGAACTGTGACCAGGTTTCCCTCAGGTTTTTGCTCAGAGGGAGTGCTGTGATGAAGGGCAGCTCTCCCCCAGTGCTCTGGGCCTCCTTTGCAGCCAAGGAGGTTTATCTGCTGCCAGCAACAACCCTCCTCTGCCATCAAAGGACCCAGGCCCTACCAAATCCACAGGCCAAGGGGAAGTCAGGGCTGTACCATGCCAGGTGCTGCAAATTCCTGAGTAGGAGAGACAGATCTGTGCTGACAGGAAGGAAAAAGCAAGGCTCACATCAGCAGCCAGGCACTTGCTGTGCCTTGCCCATGTTTCTCTCACCTGTGCTTAGGAGCCAAGGTTTCACCACTCTGCTGGCTTAGGTTAGGGCATATGTCAGAGGGTGAAACCCAGGCCTGAAGAAGCTTCTTCTTGGCACAGTTTCCTGCTTTAGCTGCGGAGCCCTCGGCTGCTGGCTTTTTCGGAGCCTCTGCTCTATGATTTGGGGTGTCAGAGGGGAGAGGATGAGAGGAAAAGGAGGGCTGGGGAGGACTTGAGAGGGAGGAAAAGGAAACAGAAGGCTCAGAGAAGTCTTGCTCAGCACCTGCACTTCTATTCAGCTCTTGTTCCTCCAAAGGAGTGTCCTGTTCCCTGGAATGAGACATCATACCTAAGCCTGAGTCAGCTACCTGCTTCTTGGCACTGTCAACACCCACTCTGGCAGGCAGCTCTGGTGCTCTGCTTGGCTCACAAGCACCAGCAGCACTTCCTGCTCTTCCTTCCAGATCAGCTGGGATTATTTGGGCTGCAGCAGAGCTGCTGGAGTGCTCTTGCAGGTCTTCATGCAAAGGCACTGCACCTAGGGACCACTTTCCTGTCTCTGAAAGGTTCTTCACACCTGTAGCAAGCTCAGAGGCCTCCTGACAGTCACCCAGCAGCTCATCATCAGAGCCTCCCTCCAGAATAACAGGGAGATTGGCCAGCCTCAGCCCACGCTCCCCACATAGGGCAACAGCAGACTTCAGCTTTGGGATACAATCAACTAAATCATCCTCACCCTCAGTTTTTGAGTGCCTGTTACTGCTGTGGTCTCTGAGCACCACAGTCACTAATGAGCAGCTCTGGGGGAGGCACTCAGCAGCATCTGAGGATCTGCCATTAGGTGACAGGGGCCCAGCAACAGGTTGTACACCATGGCCTGAAGAAGGCACTGCAGCACTTAACTCAGCAGCCTGAGAATCTGGCAGGCACTTCAGTGTGACAGACAGGCGTGGGGCTGGCTTTGGCACCTCACTGCCAGCCCTCCTGACCTCAGCTTGCTGAGGGGACAGTGCACAAGCTCCCAGGGTTGGCCTGCCAGGTGCTGCTGGAGGAAATGAGTCATCCTTATCAAGTGGTGTTTCTCTGGGTGCATATTCTTCTCCTCTCTTCTCACCAAAGATCTCCTGCTCCTCTTTCACCCTGCTCTCAGGGGAAGGCAGCTGCTTGGCACCAATCCCAGGTGAGAGGCTGCTGCTGCACTTGGAGGGAGAGCCAAAGTGTTCACCATCCTTCACACTGGGTCCAGCACTTACACCAGCCTGGAGAGCAGTCTCAGAGCTCTGAGTGGGACCTACCCTGTCTCTAGAGAGTTTTGCTGATGGGTAGCACCCTGCTTCCAGCCTTGGAGCAAACCCTGCTCCCTCTCCTGTCACACTTGAACCCTTAAGTAACATTTCACTGAAATCCAAGTCCTGTTTTGCACCTTCCTGCCCTGAAGTAACCCCCTCTGACCCATCCAGGAGAAAGGACACAGATTTCCTGCTGTCCAGCTTGCTTCTTTCCAAAGAAGTCTCAACCTGCTTCTCTGGAGCCAGGGCAGAGCTGTCAGAAGGAGTGCCCAAAGGATTTGGTGCAGCTTTGACATCACCACCAGTTAAAGCCACATCTGCATTGCTCCCTGCAGCACCATGACCAGAGTGCTCCAGCTCAGCAGGGTGCTCTGGGGAACAGCTTTCATCACCAGCAAGGCAGAGAGGGGGAGAACTAGCAACAGCTTTGAAACTTGGCACATCTGCTTCCCACCCAAGCTTGGAAACAAAGGGATTGTTGTCATTAAAGTGACACTCAGAGGAGACAGAAGCTGGCACACCTTGGGAAGCTGGCACACTGGAGCTCTCTGGCCCCTGGCCCCATGAGCTCTGTCCCCATCCAGAAGCAAAAGGATTATTTGTGCTACCAGACACCTGCCCAGGAGGAGGTGCTTTGGGAACAGGGGGTGCAAGGGATGAAGGGAAATGAGCACCACCTTCAGGATGCAGGGCTGAGGGTGCCCTGCCCCACTCTGGGGTGAAGGGGTTCTTGCCACTGAAAAGCTCTGCAGCAAGAGGAGGAGGAGAGGTGAGAGATGCAGCAGTCCCAGGCCTGTTCTCAGGGTCTGGCCCTTGGGCTTTCTGCCCTGTTTTAGGAACAAAAGGATTGTTGCCACTCCTGACAGAGTGTCCAGAAAGAAAAGTAGGAAGGGATTCAGGTGCAAGAGTAGGAAGTGTGGCTTTGGTTTCCTCCTCTGCAGGCAGGCCCAGTCTGCAAAAAGGGACAAAAAACTCGCATGTCACTTGTGACTGCAACAGCAGGCAGCAACAGACAAGCTTTAGCACCAGGCTCCACCAGCTCCTAACAACTGGAGATGAATTAGACTTGCAACAGACCTTGGAGCCTCTCTGACAGGCTTTATGTGCTTAAAGGTGTCTTGAGAGAGCATTGCACCTGTGTCAGAACACTTCTGCTCTGGAGCTTGCACAGGTCACTGAGGGTGGCTGCCTTTAAGCACTGTCACCTTCTGCACCCCAAGCCACTGGATTAGTATCATGATGCAAGATGTTTAAACAGGAGGAAGCACAGGAAATAAGGAGTTAGAGACAGACATAAGAAGCAGACTTATTAGTAGGACACACCCATATGTGTATATATATATATATATAAAAACATAAAATCTTTTGTTTTATATATATCTGAAGGACAAAAAGAGCAGAGTATCCAAAAAAGCCTGCTGGACAAATTGACCCAGTTCTCCTTCACCTCCCTCATCAACAGTGCCAAAAGCAGGAGGGCTCCAAAATGACCACTTTTGAAGACCACAGCCAAATAGAGAAGAGATAAACAAGAGATGTTAGAACTGGCATCTCACACCCTGTTTTCAGACAGAAGTTAGTGTTATGCAGGAGATTCAGCAAGAAAAAAAAAAAACCCACCCCTGCAGCACCTGCACCCAGAGTCCACTGTTCCAGTGTCACTTCTCAGGACCCCCTTCCCCTGCCCATCTCTTTTTCACGCCAAGAAAGAACTCAGAGGTGTTATTTGTCATCAAAGCACCCAACAGCTATCATTTGTTATCAAAGCCCCTCAGATTCACACAGGATGCCAAGCCAGGAAGCTGCTTGGCAGGAGGAAGCAGCCCAGTTAAAACCTGCCACCACCGCTGCTCAGCACCAGCTGTGTCACCACAACTGACCTGGGTTTGACAGCTTTGGTTTTTGCAGGTGCAGGAGCTTTCTCAGGCCTCTGTTCTTCCTCAAAAGGGTTGAGTGGCTGCTTCTTTGCACAGACATCTTCTGCATGGTGGCTGTCTCCTGAAGGACTCTCTCTGCTTCCATCTGCTGCAAGTTCAGGGTGTTTGGTCTCTTGCTCGCTCTTTTCTTCTGGAACTTTATTTGCCTCGTCCTGCAAGGTCCTGTCAGGGATATTCTCAGCATCACTGCTTTTCACTCCATCCTTCTTTCCAGTGACCAGAGAGAGCAAGGCAGACTTTTTGTGCTCTGTCTTTTTGGTCTCTTTAGTGATCTCCACACTTGGAGGAAGGCTGGGTTCTAGGTGCTCTTCGCTGCTAAGCAATTTGTATGATGGCAAGGTCATGGATTTAAAGGTCTCCAAGGATGCAGACCCAGAGAAAGCATGACTAGGAGATGTTCTTCCTGCCTCTTCAGGTAGTTTAGCAGATCTGGAAGACAGGTTCTCTTCTGATGCAAAGAGCTGCTTCCTCCTGAAGTTGTGTGGAGAGGGGGAAGAGGCTGGAGTGTTGTCCTTTGTCCTGCTCTCTTCCATGTAAACGTGACTGCCATTGATACACAGACTAGACTTGGACACTGGATCATTTTTGGATTTAAGGCCACTGAACAGAGAGAGTCCTTCTTTCTTGAGGTGGTTAGGGGCCACTTGGTTTAGGTGCCTGTCCAAAGTTGCTGTTTTACGAGATTTAAGTACAGGAGAAGGAGAGGACTTCCCTTCCAGGGCATTTCCAAAGGCTTCTGGAATTAAAAAAAAAAAAAACAAACAAGGAGAAATTCAAGAACATCCTTTCCTCTGAGGTTGTCACCTCAGTGCTTCACAGTCGTTAGCAGACTGCAGCAACAGAAACATCACAAACACACAGAAACATACAGGCTGGATCACCAAGTCCAACCTAGAACCCTACTCTACAAGATTCACCTTAAACCATAGCCCCAAGCACCACATCCAAACGACCTTAAACACATCCGGGGTGGGTGACTCCACCACCTCCCTGGGCAGCACATTCCAGTCCCTGACCACTCTCTCAGTGAAATACTTTTTCCTAATGTCCAATCTAAACCTACCCAGACTTACAGCAGCCCCTTTCAAAGCTTCAGGGTCCCCTCCCACTGCCAGCTCTCAGCAGAGCAGATCACACATGCCATTTAGTCACCTAAAGCCATCACAGGCCACATCATGAAGCTGCACAGCCACGTGCAGACACTGCTTGTACAGTTTCTCTACTACCCTCCTCAAGGCAAGCTTTGCTGCGAGTGCCTGATATGTGAACCCACCACCACAGACAGAAGTGACTTCCTCCAGATCCACTCAGCAAGAAGAATTTAAAGCAGTGTAAGCAAACCCTTGGAGAGAGGCTCTGTGCTTCCCCAAGTGCCGACACTCACTGTCTGAGGCAGGAGAGGTCTCGGACTCCTCATCATCCCACTGTGACTGGAAGTCACTGGGCCGGAGCAGAACCCTCTGGGTGACAGGCTGCTGTGTGGGCAGGACTGACATGGACTGGGAGAGGGAGTTCTTCTGCAGGCCAGGTTTGGAAAACAAACTTTTGAGTTTGGATTTCTTCTTTTCCTTCTCTACCGCCTCTTCGTCGCTGTCGCCGGAGGAGTGAGCGCTGCTGGGGACGATGGCTGAGGCTGTGTCAGAAAAGCCACTGCCCCTCTTCCCCTTCAGCTTGTCCTTCAGCTTGCCAAAGGCAGAACGAGACTTGTCCTTGGCAGACAGATCAAACATGCTGGCAGTCATGTTGCTCCTCATGAACTGGATGTCCACTTCAATCTCCCCTCTCTCCTTTTCCTTTTTGCCCGGCTTGGAGCGAAGCTTGTACCACCTGCAGAGAGAAGGGAATTGGGGTTCATGAACCAGTGCTTGGGAGGGCACTGGAGGGGGAGGTGATTTAGAACCAAAGGGGGTGCTGCTGTTTTCAAATCCAAGTAAACCTGAAGTGTAAAAAAAGCAAACAAAGAAAAAAAAAAAGCCTTTAATCTTATGGCTACGTCATGGTCACAGGACCTCAGGTGCCAAAGAAAACATTTTCTGATTGTCAACAGAAAGAATTTGTTTTAAAAGTCAGACCAGGAAGGGTTAAAAAAAAAAGGGCGGGGGTGGGGGGAGGAGGGAAACACAACAACGGTCTTCAAGTATCTGAAGGGGGCCTACAGGAAGGCTGGAGAGGGACTATTTACAAGGGCTTGCAATGACAGGACAAGGGGCAATGGGTTTGAACTGGCAGAGAGATTGAAACTGGATGTTAGGAGGAAGTTCTTTACAGTGAGGGTGGTGAGACACTGGCACACGTTGCCCAGGGAGGTTGTGGCTGCTCCCTGGAGGTGTTCAAGGCCAGGTTGGAGGAGGCCTTGATGACCTGTACTAGTGGGAGGTGTCCCTGCCTATGGCAGGGGGTTGGAACTAAATGATCTTTGAGCTCCCTTCCAACCTTACCATTCTATGATTTTATAATAAAGAAACAGAACCCAGAAAAAAAAGAAACGCAGCACAGAATAAAGAAACAAGATCCAGAAAAAACGAAACACAGCACAGAATAAAGAAACAAGACCCAAAAAAAAAAAAAAGCCTTTAATCTTATGGCTACGTCATGGTCACAGGACCTCAGGTGCCAAAGAAAACATTTTCTGATTGTCAACAGAAAGAATTTGNCTCAGCACAGAATAAAGAAACAGGACCCAGAAAAAAAGACACACAACACAGAATTCCCCACTTTCAGCTCAGCCACTCTCTTCTTTTATCTGGCTTCCTGAAATTCACAGAGGACTTTGAAGTGGGCGTAAAAGAAGCAGCCTGAGAGTTGACACTGGTTCCAGAGCCTGCTCACAGCCCCACGCCCTCATACCATTCATTCCAGCTCCTTCTCAGTCCCTATCTTAATGCCTCTTAAGCCAAGGAACCCCTAATCAACCCTCCAAGAGCAGAGCCAAGCCTCACCAACCGTCTGGGGCTTCCCACTCACCTCTGCAGCTGGGGACTGGAGCACACCAGGAAGAACATTCATAGCATCATGGAATTGGTTGGGTTGGAAAAGCTTCTAAGATCATCCACTCCAACCTTCAACCCAACCCCACCATGGCCACCAAACCATGGCCCAAAGTGCCATGGCCACAGGTTTCTTGAACACCTCCAGGGATGGGGACTCCACTACCTCCCTGGGCAGCTCGTTCCAGTTCCTGACCACTCTGGCAGCGAATAAGTTTTTCCTCATCTTCAACCTAACCTTCCCCTGGCACAATTTCAGGCCATTTCCTCTCTATTACCTGAACCTAGGGAGAAGAGACCAGCCTCCCTCAGTGCAACCTCCTTTCAGGGAGCTGTAGAGCAATGAGGTCTCCTCTCAGCCTCCTCTTCTCCAGACTAAACAGCCACAGGACTCATCAGCTCTATTTCTTACAGACAAATCCTTGTTCCCCCTCTGAAAAGCTGCTCCAGACTTTTCAGTACATCAAATAAGTGCTTGGGGTAGCCTAAACCACACCTGCTCTGTTACCACTCGATGACTTTCAAACCACATCAGGGCCAGGGAAGAGAATTATCATCTCTGCACGCCACAGCTTTTGCCTATAGCTGGAGCCACAGACTCCCTGACTCCACAGAATCAACAGGGAAAGCCGCTGGGAAACGCTGGCTTCTTCCTCCTCACCAGCTGGAATGGGACAGAAAGGAAGCAAAGAGAGAATGCAAAGCTGCCTCTCCATTGCATTTCCATCGTAAGTCCCTGGAAGATGCACTGGAAGTGATGAGAGAGGACACAGCAATTGACTTCAGAGGGAATTCAAACTGAGCATTAACTCGGGAGATGAATCCAGAAACTCTCCAGAGGGAAGTGAACTCACGAGCCCCATGCTACAGTTAGATCACAGAACTGAAGTCACACAACAGCTTTTACATCTGAAGACCACACCAGGCTTATGAGGAGCAGCTGAGGGAACTGGAGTTGTTTAGTCTTCAGAAGAAGAGGTTGAAGGGAGATCCCCACCCTCAATCCCCTCAGAGAAGAGTGGAGTTTGATGGGGATTGGTCTCTTCTCACATGCAGCAAGTGACAGGACAAGAGGAAAGAGCCTCAAGCTGTTCTAAGGGAGGTTCAGGTTGGATATGAGGAACAATTTCTTCCCAGCAAGGGTTCTCAGGCACTGGAACAGGCTGCCCAGGGAGGTGGTGGAGTCCCCACCCCTGGAGGTATTTAAAAGCCACATGAATGTGGTGCTGAGGGACACGGTTCAGTGGCAGCAATTAGCAGCACTGGTGGGATTGTGAGGTCAAGGTGAGTGGTTGAGTTTGATGATGTCAGAGGTCTCTTTCAACCTCAACCCCTGACCAGCACCAGGGAAGGGATTATGTGTGGAGGTGCTGGGCTTTGTCAGCTCCCTAAAGCCACAGCAGCAAGGGCAGCACAAATCCTGTGCTGTTAACACAAGCCAGCACTGGGCACTTTTGTTCTAAGCCTCGTGAGTTCCAGGAGCATCCTGCCCTCGTGCAGTGCCACAACAGTTCACCCTGAGCCCTGTGCCCTGGAGAAGAGCATAGAATCATACAATGGTTTAGGTTGGGAGGGACCTCAAAGATCATCCAGCTTCCAACCCCCTGCCATATGCAGGGACACCTCCCACTAGAACAGGTCACTCAAGGTCTCATCCAACATGGTCCTGAACACCTCTCCAGGGAGGTTATGGAGCACAGAATCTTNGGGGGACAGCTGCAAATCATGGAATTATTATTGAGTGGTCTGGGTTGGGAGGGACCTCAAAGATCATCCAGCTTCCAACCCCCTGCCATATGCAGGGACACCTCCCACTAGAACAGGTCACTCAAGGTCTCATCCAACATGGTCCTGAACACCTCTCCAGGGAGGTTATGGAGCACAGAATCTTTGATCACATTCTGTGCTCCACAACCTCCCTGGGCAACCTGTGCCAGTGTTTCACCACTCTCACTGCAAACAACTTTTTCCTAATATCCAGTTTCAATCGCCCCTCTGCCACTTCAAACCCATTCCTCTTCCTCCTGCCATTACAAGCCCTTGTCAATAGCTCCTCCCCAGCCCTCCTGCCGCCCCCTTCAGATCCCAGAAGGTCACTTCAAGGTTTCCTCGAAGCCTTCTCTCCAGGCTGCAGAGCCCCAACTCTCAGCCTCCAGGGAGGGGGCATCCACAACCTCCCTGGGCAACCTGTGACAGTGTCTCACCACCCTCACTGTCAAGAACTTCTCCCTCATCTCCGGTCTCAATCCCCCCTGTTCCATCTCAAAGCCATTCCCCTTCCTCCCTGCACTCCACACCCTTGTCCAAAGTCCCTCCCCAAACATCAGGAATTTTCCCAGGAGCACCGAAGTCAGATTTTGGGTTTTTTTGGGTTTTTTTGTTTTGTTTTCCTTTGGCCCAGACACAGCGAAACCCAGCCCAGGAGGCCCCGCAGGGAGGGCTGACTCCCTGAACTCTGCTGACTCGAAGGCACCTCGTGTTGGTGTAAACACAACAGCCCTTGACACAACCTTAATGACAACCGCGCGGTAATTGAAGCTCTGCAAGCGGCGACAGCTTCATCAGAAGCCACGACGCGGCTGCAGGCTTCGGCCAAACCCGTGTCAACACTTGGGTCTGCTCGTGTGTAACAAGAGGAGGAAGGTGACTCAAACCACATTAGAAGGCTGCTGACTCCCAGTAAAACCCCTCCCAGCCACCACTGTGGGGTTCCACCGCTCTGTCCCAGTGTTTACGTTCAAAGGAGCAGGCATGACGCAGAGCTGGCGCTGGGTGTTAAGAGGAGAAGGCTCCCAGCTGGGGGCCCTGCTCACAGCCAGCCGCTGCAAGGTGGAATTATCTGCTCCTAGGATGCGCTTGGGCTCTGCCAAGTGTTCACACAAGAACCCCCACGAGCAGCTGCCCTCAGCCTGGGTTCACTCTCTGGTGGAAGGTGAAGGCGTCTCAAACACTGAGCTGCTGGAGCATGCCCAGAGAAGGGCAGCAGAGCTGGTGACGGGTCTGGAGAACAGAGGGGTCACCCCAGGGGGTTTGAGGGACCTCTGTGGGACAGAAGGAATCCCTGCCAGGTCATCACACCTCTGTGGGTCATCATGTGGCACGGGGGTGCCTCAGCAGTGACCTCTACCCATATGCGGCACGTAGGTCCCCTATGGTCCCTCAGGAGAACTCCACACCCCTGTGGGGCACAGAGATTTTTCCACCTGAAACAGGACATCCTATAGGCACCTGGGGGGTCACACAGAGATTTTCCACCTGAAACAGGACATCCTATAGGCACCTGGGGGTAACACAGAGATTTTCCACCTGAAACAGGACATCCTATAGGCACCTGGGGGGGGGGTCACACAGAGATTTTCCACCTGAAACGGGACATCCTGTGGGCACCTGGGGGTCACACAGAGATTTTCCACCAGAAACAGGACATCCTATAGACACCTGGGGTCACCTAGCAGCACCCCAGGCCCCTGTGGGCCCCCCACAGCTCTTCGCAGGTCCTGTGGGGCAGACAGACACACGCACATCCCTCTCCTCTCGACCCCCGTGGGGCACAGAGGCCCTCCCAGGCCACTTCAAGATCCCCTCAGAGTTCCCAACCCCCCGTGTGCCCCTCGGTCCTTTCACGGCTCCCGGCTCCCCACCACGCCCCCCGTGTCACCGCTCCCAGCCCCATGCCCACCTGGTGTGCCGCCGGCCGCCGTCTGCCCTCAGCGCGGCCAGATCGACCTCGGCCCGCCCCAGGAACTTGTCGAGGCCGACGAGGGCGCGGTGCAGCACGGTGAGGCGGAGGGCGGCGGGCCGTGGCGGCGGCGGCAGCTCGAAAGTGGCCTCCTCCCGCCACAGGGGCTGCCCCTGGCACCGTTCCGCCACCGATGTGGAGAACTTCTCGCGGCCCAGCGCCATCACGGTGTACGCATCGCTGCCGCCGCCGCCCGCCGCCGCCTTGGCGCGCAGCCCCCGCGCCCGCAGCACCGTCACCTGGACATGGGTGGGAACCCAGGCCGGGGCCGAGCCCGCGCCCAGGCCGGACATGGCGGCGGCAGGAGGAGAGGAGCGGGAACCGAGCAGGAGCGGCTCCGGTGCGGCCCCGATGCGAGGCCGCCCCGCCCCTCTCGCGAGAGCTCGGGGCGGGGCCGGGAGGGGCTTGAGGAAGAGGAGGGGCTTGGAGAGGGGCGG
>WBNM01032758.1:943-21440 GCA_013399055.1 Ramphastos sulfuratus | reverse complement strand
CTCTTTTTTTTTTTTCCTTCAAAAACGATTTAGAGAAAAGTGGACAAGAAAATATTTGATCCTCAACCTTTCCTAACCTCCCAAGAAATGCTGGTGCCAGGAAAAACAGATGGCACTCAGGTCTCTTCTGAAATGATAGTTATTCCATCCCTGCCAGATCTCTGTGGTGTGCAAAATGCATGGGATAAGTCAGGATCAGAAAACAAGTCATTAATTAATACTGTTTCACTGCTCAAGGATCAGGCAGGTGAGAGTGTCAGGCAGGCATCTGCCTCTAAGAAATCTGCTCAGCAGAGGAGGGGAAACAGGCAGGGTGAGAGATCTCTCCCCCCCACCTCCTCTCCCTGCATGGTAGGCATCCATCATTACAAGTAATCAAGCCTAAAAGTATTTGTCATCCCTAGGGCATGAAGCTGTTTGCAGTCCAGAGTATAAAGAGAACATCAGTGAAACAACAAAACGATCAGTCAAGTGAAAAGTAAAAGAAAGAAAGAAGAAAGAAGTGAGAAACCCAGAGAGCAGAACAACAGGAACATTCCAATTAAAGCCTTAAGTGTGATTAAATTCAGTGTGAAGTGACAAACAACTCTCCCAGAATGAGTTTTGTTCTTGATGCATTTACTGCATAGCTTGCATCTGTTTTTCCCTTGGTAGGTGCCATGTTAGTACTGTTTGGGTTGCTTTCAAGTTACCCCCCAGGGGCATCAGTAACTCCTCCACTTTACTCCAAGAATTTTGGTGGGTGCAGCTCTAGAGGTGGTTTGAAATCAGGGCTGTGCAGGGAAGCCAGGAGGTTTTCTGAGCCAAAGCAGAGACCCAAATGCTTTCCCACTCTCACTTGGATGTGTGAAACTTGAAGAATCCTCTTTAGTGGGCAGAAAATATTGCATGATGTGTCTGTGCTAAACTTACTGCAGTGCTCTTTGTGATATCTGGTCACCAAGGGTTTGTCTTTGGACATCTGTTAGAGAGGCTGAGCATTCTCAGCACCTGCTCTTCTTTTTTTAACTGGTGGTGTGAAGTGTGTCCTGGACCACATCTGTCCCAAACTGGGTGACAGGTGCAATTATCAGACTGTTTCTCTGACAGAGCAGCTTATCCTATGAAGACAGGCTGAGAGAGTTGGGGCTTCCAAAAGGCTTTGGAGAAGGCTTCCAGAAGGCTTCCAGGAGACCTTGGAGTGACCTTCCAGTGTCTGAGGGGGAGGAGGGCTGTGGAGGGACTATTGACAAGGTCTGGTAAGGACAGGATGAGGAGTAATGGGTGTTGTGCAGTCCAGTGGTGGGTCAGGAGAATTTCTGCTTCAGCTTTTGAGTAAATGATCTGTGCANGCCTATGGCAGGGGGTTGGAACTGGATGAGCTTTGAGGTCTCTTCCAACCTAAAGCATTCTATGATCAGAAATGGTTCACGTTGCTCCTGGAAGAGTCAGTCACCTTTTGTGTCTTGCCATCAGTGTTTTCATAATCCCTTGTCAGCTCCTTCATGTATCCTGTGGTCACTTTGAGAAGGATTCTACATAGCTTAAAAGCTGCCACAAGAATGCTTCCCAAGATCATTACTCTGCATGCAAAGCTAAGTGTTGAAAGTGAGTTTCACATTGATGAAGAAACCATTTCCATGTACATCAACCTTGTGGGCATGGCTGGAGTCTTGCTGGAGAGCTGTGTTGATGGGCAGAGTGGTTCAGGAGCTGTGTCTTGGTCACTTATCCCTCCTCCTGAAATCTGCAGTAGAAATAGGGTGCAAGCTCTGTTATTTAATATGTTGGCCTCCAGAACTGAACTGTGAGCTTGTTTTGCAGAAACAAACCAGCCAGGAGGGAAGAAGGGCACCAGGTTCACTGCTGAGCATGTTCCATTCTGGCCTTTTCAACCCAAGTTTCCACTTTGGGAAGCTGCTGAACTTCTCATTCTCCAAAGAGAAAAGCTGTCTGAGCCAGGTTTTATCTTCCCTTCCCCAAACTTCCACAGAAGTTTCAGCTCACAGAAAGTGAGTTGCTATTCCTCAGTGTCTTATGGTTTTCAGTTATTCTGACTTGAGGAGGAGAATTTCTAGCCCTGCACTGAGTTCCTCAGGGAGGAATAAGAAGTAGACTCAGAAGCTAAAGATTTCCATCAGATGCTCCACTCCAAAGCTCTTAGAATAGAGTGTAGAAACAGGGGGCCTCCGAGGGTGGGTCACTGGAGGTTGGTTCCCTCCAAACTCTGCTCATCAGCCTGGCAAAAACTTGCATGGTAAGATACTCACTGCCTACCTTCACAAGGGACTCAAAACATCTCCAAAAGGACAGCAGCAGCATAATTTACTTCTTTCTTCAAGCAAGATTCCTTCAGTAGAAGGTTTCCAAAAAGATATTCCATGCTTGTGGTAAAAAAAAAAAAGTCTTTGGGCAGCAGGCTTCCAAATGTGAAGCAAATCCTTTCTTCTGGGCTGCAGAGAGCAAAGAGAGGTCTGCAGTGCTGACATACTGTCCAGGGGAAATCTTTCTATGTAATCATTCTTGTCTCTTGATGGATGTTAAGAAAAAATTCTTCCCCCAAAGGGTTGTCAAGTCCTGGAACAGGCTGCCCAGGGAAGTGGTGGAATCCCCATCCCTGGAAGCATTTAAAAGCTGTGTAGACATGGTGCTGAGGGACATGGTTTAGAAGTAGGCTTGGTAATGCTGGATCGATTGTTGGATTCTCTGATCTTAAAGGTCTTTTCCAGCCTTAATTCCATAGAAATAAAAAAGTGACCCACACCCAAACTAGGAAGTATCTTCTTTTGCTCTGGTGATATACTCAGCTTTACAAAGGTTCCCCTGTGATGGATTTTTGTTATTCTCATCCTTGCAAAAAGCAATAGATTTGTTTAGTTTAATTAAGAGCAGGTACAGCCAAAGTTAGCTTTAACTTGATCTTCAAGGAATTTTCATTTTAATTATGCTTTTAGTAGTAAGCTCCCAATTTGCAGCCAAGCCTTTTTGTGCACTGCTTATTGATACAGGTTCAATTATGGTGGCATCAATAGCCAGATGTATGAAGAAAGGTTCAGACCATGACCTCCCACCTGCTCCAGTCAGAGATCATCAAGCCCCTCAAAAATGCATCCCATTTTATGTGCTTGAAAGTAGCTGAGATCAGAGAAAAGCAGAGATTCCAGAATAGTGTCCCAGAGTAGTGCTGGAATTAAAGCATTAAATGAAGGCATAAAATTAATGCAGTTGGCTGTGACCCAAAAGAGTTGGCAATGCACAAGTAAACTGGATGATTAAAAGAAGGTTGTAATTGTAAGGATGGCAGCTTTGGCTGGAGTTAGAAGGTGAAATTGGTGATGCAGACAAGAACTTAGATTAGGCCTGGATGAGGTTTCTGGGTGGTTAAATCTGGATGGTGTGGAGTGGAGGCGTTTGAAAGCAGCCTGAGACTCTATGTGTGTTTGGAAGCAGACAGTGGTCCTGGAAGCAGATGAATGTTCAAGCTGGTCTTGGGCTACAGAGCCATGGTTAGTGACAGTAAATGCATGACACTGAGATATAGAACAAAAATATGGCTGGAAGGCTACTCAACCAAGACTGAATTTTACCTTAAGAAGTCGATTTAACCTTCAGACTTGATTTAACCTTANACAGGGGGCCTCCGAGGGTGGGTCACTGGAGGTTGGTTCCCTCCAAACTCTGCTCATCAGCCTGGCAAAAACTTGCATGGTAAGATACTCACTGCCTACCTTCACAAGGGACTCAAAACATCTCCAAAAGGACAGCAGCAGCATAATTTACTTCTTTCTTCAAGCAAGATTCCTTCAGTAGAAGGTTTCCAAAAAGATATTCCATGCTTGTGGTAAAAAAAAAAAAGTCTTTGGGCAGCAGGCTTCCAAATGTGAAGCAAATCCTTTCTTCTGGGCTGCAGAGAGCAAAGAGAGGTCTGCAGTGCTGACATACTGTCCAGGGGAAATCTTTCTATGTAATCATTCTTGTCTCTTGATGGATGTTAAGAAAAAATTCTTCCCCCAAAGGGTTGTCAAGTCCTGGAACAGGCTGCCCAGGGAAGTGGTGGAATCCCCATCCCTGGAAGCATTTAAAAGCTGTGTAGACATGGTGCTGAGGGACATGGTTTAGAAGTAGGCTTGGTAATGCTGGATCGATTGTTGGATTCTCTGATCTTAAAGGTCTTTTCCAGCCTTAATTCCATAGAAATAAAAAAGTGACCCACACCCAAACTAGGAAGTATCTTCTTTTGCTCTGGTGATATACTCAGCTTTACAAAGGTTCCCCTGTGATGGATTTTTGTTATTCTCATCCTTGCAAAAAGCAATAGATTTGTTTAGTTTAATTAAGAGCAGGTACAGCCAAAGTTAGCTTTAACTTGATCTTCAAGGAATTTTCATTTTAATTATGCTTTTAGTAGTAAGCTCCCAATTTGCAGCCAAGCCTTTTTGTGCACTGCTTATTGATACAGGTTCAATTATGGTGGCATCAATAGCCAGATGTATGAAGAAAGGTTCAGACCATGACCTCCCACCTGCTCCAGTCAGAGATCATCAAGCCCCTCAAAAATGCATCCCATTTTATGTGCTTGAAAGTAGCTGAGATCAGAGAAAAGCAGAGATTCCAGAATAGTGTCCCAGAGTAGTGCTGGAATTAAAGCATTAAATGAAGGCATAAAATTAATGCAGTTGGCTGTGACCCAAAAGAGTTGGCAATGCACAAGTAAACTGGATGATTAAAAGAAGGTTGTAATTGTAAGGATGGCAGCTTTGGCTGGAGTTAGAAGGTGAAATTGGTGATGCAGACAAGAACTTAGATTAGGCCTGGATGAGGTTTCTGGGTGGTTAAATCTGGATGGTGTGGAGTGGAGGCGTTTGAAAGCAGCCTGAGACTCTATGTGTGTTTGGAAGCAGACAGTGGTCCTGGAAGCAGATGAATGTTCAAGCTGGTCTTGGGCTACAGAGCCATGGTTAGTGACAGTAAATGCATGACACTGAGATATAGAACAAAAATATGGCTGGAAGGCTACTCAACCAAGACTGAATTTTACCTTAAGAAGTCGATTTAACCTTCAGACTTGATTTAACCTTAAGACTCTTTCCAGTGAGGGTGATGAGGCACTGGAACAGGTTTCCCAGGGAGGTTGTGGCTGCTCCCTCCCTGGAGGTGTTCAAGGCCAGGTTGGAGGAGGCCTTTGGTGACCTCTACTAGTGGGAGGTGTCCCTGCCTATGGCAGGGGGTTGGAACTAGATGATCCTTGAGGTGCCTTCCAACCTTACCATTCTATGACTCGATTTAACCTGGTTTCTTTGTAAGGTTTGGATTTGGAGGGATGAGAGCCTGAGCAGTAGTTACGGGGAAAAAAAAAAGGTATCAGGTTTCTAAAGAAGTTGTTGTCAGACAACCTGCAAATAAACCATGAGCCTTGTCTAGAGCATAAACTGGAGACTCCAGAGGCAAAAGACAATTTTTTTTTCTGCTGTGGTTAGCATGGAAGACACAGCATAATTTGGGATTGTAGATGAGTGAAAGCCTCTGAGACTGGGCTGGAACTGTGGATAGGGACAAGGCAGCTTGGTATTCAGTGCAGGAGATGATGGACCTGCTTTCAGTTAGAATGTCATCCACTGCTGATGCTGGCTAGTCCTGTGGGGAGTTTAAGGGTTGAGGATGGCTCTGGCTTGGAGATGCTTGTTGCACTGAAAGTCTCAGAAGTCTCAGACTCCAACCTCCTGGGGGCTGAGATAGGTAGAACGTGGTTAGAACTTTATTCCACAAGGAAACAATCTCATGAGTGTGCAGAAATTAATTTCCCTTCATTTTATTCAGTGTTAGGCAGAAATTAAAATGCCCATGGCTACTGGAGAAGCAGAAGCTTGTTCTAGTGAACAGATGGCAGCTCACTGAAGATTGCTATGAAGACCACCAGTCCTTTTGTTTACAACACTTACATGTCCTGTTTTGTTTTAATTACAGCATTGTTTTTTCACCCGGGCTCATTCACTTAAAGAAAACAAAACCCAACACACCCCCACATACACACACAGAGTGTTTCTTAGCAAAGCTAATAAGCAACCCACAAACTGGGGCCGGGTAAGGAAATGCTCATGGATAGTGAGAGATTTGATGGACAGTGAGAAATTTGATAGATGTGAGGGCTGCCTGTGCTGTTGGATCCATCTTGATGTCCCTTGTGAAGGCAAAGGAAGCAAGGAACAAGCTCCTCTTCAGTAGCTGCCTGGCCAGGAGCTCAGTGCTTTCTCTGAACATTACTGCTTTATGCTCTGTGAAATCCATTTAAGGCTCTTAGGTTCTTGAAGCTGAAATACACGAGAAGGGGAGAAAAACCCAAATGCTTTCCCTCTTGTCAAAGGCTGCAGGTTTAAGGCAGGATTTAACCAGTTTCTAACTCTCTTATTGTCTCGTATACTCCACACTGTAAATGGCAACATTTAATTACCGGTAATAAACAGGGAAGCCGCTAATAGGATTATCAACACCAGCTTTGAGTGCCTTCTGCTGTCTGGTGGCAGAGGGAAAGGTGTAATATGTGACTGCAGCCGCAGCAAAGGGCCGCAGCCAACCTCAAGATCATGGCAGGAGGAGCCGAGTGCTGTGTGCTCGGAACGAAAGCCGATTTAGTGCTCTCGGCCGCAGCCGCGGCTGCTTCCCATGGTTGCGGTACCCTCTAGCGGCATCTCGCCGGGCAGCAGCGGCCGCCGAACCTGCGCAGCTCACCCTGCCCGGGGCTGCCGCCCGCGGGCTGAGGGCTTGGGGGGGTGCCGCGCCTCTGGCCCTGGTGGATGTGTCGTGTCCCCTCCTGATGCTATCACCTGTGGAGCGGGGCTGTGGAGATGTGACGTCCCTGCCCCATGCTGTCACCTGTGGAGATGTGTCACGTCCCTGCCCCATGCTGTCACCTGTGGGTTTGTGCCACGTCCCTGCCCGATGCTGTCACCTGTGGGTTTGTGCTCTGTCCCTTCCCGATGCTGTTACCTGTGGGTTTGTGCCATGTCCCTGCCTGGTGCTGCCACTCGTGGCGTGGGGTTGCAGGCACGTTCGGTGCTGACATTCTCTAGGCTGCTCCACGTCCCTGCCTGGTGCTGTTACCTGTGGGGATACGCCATGGCCCCTGCTCGGTGCTGCTACCCCTGGGGCATGGGAATGTGTTGTGTCCCTCCCCAGTCTTGTCACCCGTGGGGATGTGCTGTGTCCCTGCCTGGTGTTGTCACCCATGGGGTGGGGTTGCAGGGATGTGCCGTGTCCCTGCCCGGTGTTGTCACCCGTGGGGTGGGGACGCAGGGATGTGCCGTGTCCCTGCCTGGTGTTGTCACCCGTGAGGTGGGGACGCAGGGATGTGCTGTGTTCCTGCCCGGTGTTGTCACCCGTGGGGTGGGGACGCAGGGATGTGCCGTGTCCCTGCCTGGTGTTGTCACCCGTGAGGTGGGGACGCAGGGATGTGCTGTGTTCCTGCCCGGTGTTGTCACCCGTGGGGTGGGGACGCAGAGATGTGCTGTGTCCCTGCCTGCTGCTGTCACTGGGAGGGATGCACCATGTCCCTGCTTGGTGCCGCTGCCTGCGGGGCTGCTCTGTGTCCCTGCCCAGTGCTGTCACCTGTGGGGTGTGGGAATGTGTTGTGTTCCTCCCTCATCTTCTCACCCCCGAGATGGGGGCATGTGGCCATTGTAGTCCCTTTGAGGCTGCTTCTGGGCAAAGCATCTGAGGCAAACGTTCAGCCAAAAGCTGCTAATGTTCGAAGGAAGCTGCAATGCTGAAGTCTGAAAAATTCAGGCAAGAAAACACCATCATTGTGTTCAAAACTGCAGTAAATTTGGGAAGAAAAGAGGGGGAAAACATAGCTTTCCAGCACCATAAGTTTTTCTTTCTTTAGCTTATTTGGTTTGGGTTTTTTATTTGGTTTGGTTATATTTTTTTTTCTTAATACAGTGTTCATTTCAGAAAAAAAATCCTATCAGTCATCTGGTTCATTTCTAGCTTTGCTCAGTGTTTTCTACTAACCCCCTGAGCTGTTCCAGGCTAGAAATACCCACGTTCTAATAGACCTGCATCTCAGCTGTCAGCTGCTAATGCTGTTCAGTCAGTCAGTATTAAGCTGGGTTTAACAACTCCCTCTTACATAAAGAAAAACCTCAGCACACAGGACTGGTCAAATTTGACTCCAACCAACATCCTTACCAAAACAAGATTTTTAAAGTCACCAATATTCTTCTGGTGATAGATTTCTTGTGCTATGTTATATATGACTTATATTAAAGTAATTTAGTGTTGCAGAGGAGCACTTGGAGCCTGCAAAGTTTCAGAACTCTTTACTGTCAGCAGTATATACATGGTACCTTGTGCACACACTGTATTTCATGCTGAGCTTCTGCTTCATCCAGTGAGCACCAGGGACAGAGCCCAGAAAATTAACAGCTACTCACTCTAATCTGTGGCTCCAGGCCTTGTGGAGGTTGTAATCTAACTCCATAATTTGGTTGTCATCATTTTTCTGGTTACTTAGCAGCAAAATTTGGGGTAGTACAAACCCTGGGGTTGCGGAGGAAGGATGTGGTGGGTAGGGGAGATGCTGAATTGTTCCCTTTTGCAGTTCAGAAAGCAGGGCACAGTGTTTTGGAATCCATGGCAAAAATAAACTCTAATTCACAACTCTACTGGAGAAGAGTCATAGAATTGTTTTGGCTGGAAAAGACCTTTAAGATCATGGAGTCCAACCATTATCTCACTAACAATTCTGGTGCTAAACCATGACCCTCAGCACCACATCTCTGTGTCCTTGAAAGGTCTCCAGGGAAGAGGATTCAATCACCTAACGTGGGCAGCCTGTTCCAGTGTTTGAGAATGCTTCCAGGGAAGAAGTTTCTTCTAATGTCCAACCCAAACACACTGCCACAAGGTGTCCAGGAAGGTTGTGGCTGAACCCTGAAGGTGTTCAAGGCCAGGTTGGAAGAGGCCTTGAGTGCCTGTACTAGTGGGAGGTGTCCCTGCCTATGGCAGGGGGTTGGAACTAGATGAACTTTAAGGTCCCTTCCAACCTTACCATTTTATGATTCTATAAACCTCCCCTAGTGCAACTTGGGGTCTTTGCCAAGACCTTTCTCAGAGTTTTTAGTATTTCCCAGGGCTGTAGGAATAGTTTTAGTCTCCTTCAGTTTCTCTGTTCTTCTGAAATACGACCTCAGAGATCAAACTGGGAACACAGACGATATAGAATATGTAAGCAGAGGCCATCTTTCAAAACTCTTTCAGTGATTCGCTTGTCATCTCTCACTAAATCTTTGTCCCTCCAGTTGGCTTCCTCACCAAAGTAACCTTCCTCCTCCAAAAATCCTCTCCCTCATCATCTTCATTTCTTCTAACTTCATTGCAAAACTAACCAAGTGCTTTAGATGCTCTAGACCTTCAATCCACAGCTTAAAATGAGGTTTCACTTGAACTGAAGGAGGTATTCTGAGGGTACTGGAGCACTGGACCAGGCTTCCCAGAGAGGTTGTCAAGTTTCCTTCTCTGGAGACTTCCAAAACATGCCTGGATGTGATCCTGGGTAACCTGATGAAGCTGTTACCTTTGTTAGCAGAGGCATTGGATGAGGTCTCAAGCTGTGCCAGGGGAAGTTTAGGCTGGAGGTGAGGAGAAAGTTCTTCCCTGAGAGAGTTATTCCCCACTGGAATGGGCTGCCCAGGGAGGTGGTGGAGTCACCGTCCCTGGAGGTGTTCAAGGCAGGTTTGGACATGGCACTTGGTGCCATGGTCTAGTCTTGAGGTCTGTGGTAATGGGTTGGACTTGATGATCTTTGAGGTCTCTTCCAACCTTGCTCTACTGTGATACTGTGATACTGTGAGGTGATATCTAGAGGTCTAATCCAGCCCCTACCATTCTATGATTTGGTAGTTCCTCTACTCAAGTGCTTGTAGACTTGGAGGAAGGGAAAGGGAATAGAATGCAATTGCAAATGATACAGCTGTGTGTCCAGCATAGCTGGGCTGACAGACCCAAATCTGTCTAAAGATGTCAGAATGAAGCCTTCTTTGTGTTTTCCTTTTAATAACACTGCTTCCAGCCTCTGAGCATCTGATGTAAATCCTCACATTTTCAGGAAAAAACCAAGATGGAGAAAAGATGATGTGCAAACCCAGATATTTGCTCTATTTCCTCATGCCTCAGCTGTTCATTTCCCTTCACTCTTTTATGCCTGGGCTCCATCACTGTAGAATTTCAGTTGTTTCCCATAACCAGAGGTAAGTTTAAGCAGAAACATTAAGTTAAGGAATCTTTAGTGTCTAAATGGGAGAGAGGGCTAGATGGGTAGAACTGCTTTTTAAATGATTGCATTTAAGATATCATTAAATTTGAGAAGTTACCAGGCTGACAAGACTACACTTTTACATTGCAGTTCATTTTTACTGTGCAAAGTGTTTGAGTTAGGAGTCTCATTCTGTTATTTTGGTTCTTAGTCTTACTATTACATTTACTAAGCAATCTCTCTTTTTTTTTAATTTATTTTTTATTTTATTATTATTATCCTCAGTTCATAAAACAGATGCATTAGTAAATACTCAAGACTTGGTTTATGCTGCCTAGTCAGTGCTGTATCCTTAGCTCCTCAAAGCCATTGTGCAACCTCTTCTGATTCATAAAACCCAGATTCTTTTTGCCATGGTTTTCTCAGGATACTCTTTTTCATTGTGCAGGGAGTTTGAGTTAGGAGTCTCATCCTGTTACTTTGGTTCTTTGTCTTACTATTACATTTACTAAGCAATCTCTTTTATTATTATTGTTATTATTGTTGTTATTATTGTTATTATTATTGTTATTATTATTGATATTATTATTGTCATAATCATCATCATCATTTCCCAAAAACAGACCCATTAGTAAATACTCAAGACTTGGTTTATGCTGCCTAGTCAGTCCTGTATCCTTGGCTGCTCAAAACCACTGTGCAACCTCTTCTGATTCATAAAGATCAGATTCTTTTTGCCATGGCTTTCTCAGGATACTCTTTTTTTACTATGCAGAGAGTTTGAGTTAGGAGTCTCATTCTGTTATTTTGATTCTTGGTCTTACTATTACATTTACTAAGCAATCTCTTTTATTATTATTGTCATCATCATCATCATTTCCCAAAACCAGATGCGTTAGTAAACACTCAAGACTTGTTTTATGCTGCCCAGTCCCTGCTGTATCCTTGGCTCCTCAAAGCCACTCTGCAACCTCTTCTGATTCACAAAGACCAGATTCTTTTTGCCATGGCTTTCTCAGGATACTCTTTTTTACTATGCAGAGAGTTTGAGTTAGGAGTTTCATTCTGTTATTTTGGTTCTTGGTCTTACTACTTCATATACTAAGCAATCTCTTTTATTATTATTATTATTATCATCATCATGGTCAGTTCCCAAAACCAGATGCATTAGTAAACACTCAAGACTTGTTTTATACAGCCTAGTCAGTGCTGTATCCTTGGCTCCTCAAAGCCCCTGTGCAACCTCTTCTGGTTCATAAAACCCAGATTCTTTTTGCCATGGCTTTCTCAGGATACTCTTTTTTTTACTGTGCAGAGAGTTTGAGTTAGGAGTCTCATTCTGTTATTTTGGTTCTTGGTCTTACTATTACATTTACTAAGCAATCTCTTTTATTATTATTATCATCATCACCATCACCATCATATCATCATCATCATTTCCCAAAACCAGATGCATCAATAAACACTCAAGACTTGTTTTATACTGCCCAGTCACTGCTGTATCCTTGGCTCCTCAAAGCCCCTGTGCAACCTCTTCTGGTTCATAAAACCCAGATTCTTTTTGCCATGGCTTTCTCAGGATGCTCTGGATTGCCTTGTTGAGGGTTTAAAGTTTGCTCTTAGCCATCATGGCCAAGCTCATGCATTTCTAACATCTTTGAATTTGGTCAATCACAAGCCATCTGTCTCTGACAGTGATTTAAACTATGTTAGACCAGCTGTACATCCACAGCTGCAGGGGAAAATGGTTGCTTTACTTCTCTACCCTCTTGGCTATCAGACTATTTGAGATGTAGGGCAGTGCAGGCTCTAAGGTATGGTCAAGCTGGAGACAGGGATTTTCTTCTATCCATTTTGCAAACAGATTCCTTCCATAAGAAGCCTTTGAGACTGACTCACTTGTGGATTGCTGCACAATATAAGAAATGGGTAATTCATAAAAGCTTCCTTTGTGTTCCAGGGGGTTATTAGCCTTTGGGGGGAGGAATAACCAAGTGGCTCATTCCGTTACAATATCCCTTAATGTTTTCACCAACTTGTGAAGAAAGGTTTGGTGGTGAAGGCTGAATTTTTGTGTCAGTGGCTTCCAGCAGGGCATGGGGGATTGTTTCTGCAAGGCAAGTCACCCATAGGGGAACCAACAGAAAGCATTCTTCATCAAAAGAACTATCTTTCATCGCAGCGCAGCCAGCTCTGCCATTCAATCATTCTCTTGGCACTCCCTACAGAGAAAACGTGAAGTGACCCTTAAGCTTTCTCCCCTTGGCTCTCAAAGCCTTTTCAGACTGCCAGGCTGCTGTTGTTTTCAGTGTCAGCCAGGGAAAACTGCAGCTTTGGTAAAGTTCTCTCTCATTAAAGTACTCTCCTTCAGTCCAAGGCAGGAGCACTTGACCTGCTTTATTCTCTCGGTTTCTGACTTTACTCTCCTGCTTTGGTGAACTTGAGTGAAACCATCACATGGAGTTTTGTAAGAGCAAACCAACCTGGGAGATCTCCATCAAAAATAGCAATAACTTCTATTAAAAGGTTGCTTAGCTCTCTTTCTCCATAACAACCAGAACAACTAACATCACAGCTAAGCCTGTAAACCTTTTTTTCTTTTTCCTTTTCAGAATATGAAAATAATGATCTCCTCTTGCCCATCCACTTCCCTTATATTCCCATTTCAGACCCCAGAGCTTGGCACTGTGAGGTTTCAACTAATCATAGAATGGTAAGGCTGGAAGGGATCTCAAGGATCATCTAGTTCCACCCCCCTGCCATAGGCAGGGACACCTCCCACCAGCACAGGTCACTCAAGGCCTCCTCCAACCTGGCCTTGAACACCTCCAGGGAGGGAGCAGCCACAACCTCCCTGGGCAACCTGTGCCAGTGTCTCACCGCCCTCACTGCAAACAACTTCCTCCTAACATCCAGTCTAAATCTCCCCTCTGCCAGTTCAAACCCATTGCCCCTTGTCCTGTCATTGCAAGCCCTTGTCAATAGTCCCTCCCCAGCCTTCCTGTAGCCCCCTTCAGATCCTGGAAAGCTACTCTAAGGTCTCCTGGAAGCCTTCTCTTCTCCAGGCTGCAGAGCCCCAACTCTTGTAGCCTGTCATTGCAACTAAGCAGCTTCTTGGTTAACCAAACATAATAAGTGTTTGCATGTTTTGTATCCAGTTCATATCTTCCAGATTTTGCTGTGGTCTTGCCCACCTCTTCCCCAATAACGGCCTAGCAGCTCAGCTTTTACATCTTGGGGTGAGCCAGGGAATTGCTGCAAATCTTTCTTCCCTGCCAACAGCTCAGCTCCTCTGCACTGGAAAGTTGATTTTTACAGCTGTAACCAGTCACTATGGTCTGGTCTCAGTTCCTTGCCTTGAAAGAGAAGATGACAGCAAATTACAGATGGTTAAAACAGTCTTGCAACTCTCCTGCAGTCACTATGGTAGTTGGAGCCAGGAGAAACACAGTCCTCAATGAACTAGGTGAGGAGAATGTCATTACATTCGATGAGGCATCCCTGCTTCCACCTCAGCTGCTTAAAATATCTGGATGAAACAGGAATTTGCAGATAAACAAGATAAAATTGTCAGTGTTTTTAAAGCTTTAGTAAAAAAAAAAAGTAATTAAAAAGAAAAAACAAGGAGGAAAAGGAAAAAAAGGAGGAAAAGGAAAAAAAGGAGGAAAAGGAAAAAAAGGAGGAAAAGGGAAAAAGGAGGAAAAGGAAAAAAGGAGGAAAAGGAAAAAAAGGAGGAAAAGAAAAAAAGGAGGAAAAGAAAAAAAGGAGGAAAAGAAAAAAGGAGGAAAAGAAAAAAAGGAGGAAAAGAAAAAAAGGAGGAAAAGGAAAAAAAAAGAGGAAAAGGAAAAAAAGGAGGAAAAGAAAAAAAGGAGGAAAAGGAAAAAAAAGGAGGAAAAGGAAAAAAAGGAGGAAAAGGAAAAAAAGGAGGAAAAGGAAAAAAAAGGAGGAAAAGGAAAAAAAGGAGGAAAAGGGAAAAAAGGAGGAAAAGAAAAAAAGGAGGAAAAGAAAAACAAAAGGAGGAAAAGAAAAACAAAAGGAGGAAAAAAAATTTGGTTTGATTTTGGTTTGTGTTTCGTTTTGTTTTTCCAGTGTGGCATGAAGGCTCTGGTGTGGTGTTTGTTTTTTTTTTTCTAATTTGGTTTGGGGGTTTTTTTGGTGGGTTCTTGTTGTTTGATTTTTTTTTTTGGTGTGGTTTGTTGTTGTTTTTTTGTTGTTGTGGGTTTTTTTGGTTTTTCTGTGTTTTTTTTTTCCCCACATCTGCATCAACCCATGCTCCTAGTAGTCTGGGCTAAGCTGAATAACTGGCAGTGCTGCTAAAGGCACCATGCTCTGTACACAGGTGAAACCAATTTGCTAGAGAAGGGCTTAAGTTGTTAGAGTTTATTCTGCTTTGGGGAACTGAAACAAGCACTATGAGGAGGCACTGGATGATGATCAAATATAGGTGTGGTGACTTTGAGCTGGTCTGTTGATGGGTCTGTTGCCATAACAAATACATAATCACAGAATGACTTAGGTTGGAAGGGACTTCAAAGATCATCTAGTACCAACCCCCCCACCATAGGCAGGGACACCTCCCACTAGAACAGGTGGCTCAAGATCTCATCCAACATCATCTAGTTCCAAGCCCCCTGTGATGAGCAGGGATGTTGCCTTCTAGACCAGACTGCTCCAAGCTTTGTCCAACCTGGCTTTGAACACTTCCAGCTTCTCTGGGCAACCTGTTTCAGTGCCTCACCATCCTCGTGGGGAAGAATTTCTTCCTGATATCTAATCTAAATCCAGCTTCTTCCACTTTAAATCCATTGGCACTCATCACTACATGCCTTTGTCAAAAGTTATTCTCCAGCTCTCCTTAAGGCCCCTTTAGTTGATGGAAGGCTGCTCTAAGGTCTCCCTGAAGGCTTCTCTTCTCCAGACTGAACTTAGCTTTGAACACTTCCAACTTCTCTGGGCAACCTGTTTCAGTGCCTCACCATCCTCGTGGGGAAGAATTTCTTCCTGATATCTAATCTAAATCCAGCTTCTTCCACTTTAAATCCATTGGCACTCATCACTACATGCCTCTGTCAAAAGTCCTTCTCCAGCTCTCCTTGAGGCCCCTTCAGCTGATGGAAGGCTGCTCTAAGGTCTCCCTGGGGGCTTCTCTTCTCCAGGCTGAACAATCCCAACTCTCTCAGCCTGTCTTTGTGGGAGAGGTGCTCCAGCAATTTCGTGACCTCCTCTAGACCTGCTCTAACAGTTCCATATTCTTCTTGTGTGGTATTGTGTTACTGGTATAATAATAAAGTAGGGATATGGCTTCAAAATACTACTGATTTGAAAGGTGATTTGAAAATACTACTGATTTAAAAGAGTGTGAAATGTACACTACATTATAAAGTTAAATAACACTAGGAAGTGTAGCACCCTCGTGGCTGTGGGGATTTCAGCTCTGGTTTCTGTTTATCATATTTATTTATTTATTTAATTTTTTCTGGTGGAATTTAGAGCCCAACAAATAGTGAAGCCAAAGAGAGATTTCTGAATGACTATAGGTGGGATCAGATGGGACCAGGGAAAAGCACAACCCTTTTTGTTATGAGCTGCACCAGCACAAGTTTTCTGCTGCCTCTGGAACCAGTCAGAGCAGTGCTGGGGAGTGTTTTACTAGTGTTGTTATCTGGTTGTTGGCACTATCCTTACTTGTGTGGCCACTCTCCCATAAAGAACTTTGCATTCATGCCCTTCTAGATGACATTAAATGCATATTAATTCATCTTTCTCTCTCTTATTTTTTACCCTGTGAAAAACACAGCCTGTCAAAAAAGACCCAAATGATTTGTTTTCATTAAAAAGAACCTTTTTCCCCCCCCTCCCCTGCAGTTGAAATGTTACATTATGAAAAGCTTCAATTTTCTCACCAGTCACAAGTAGTAAATAACTTAACTGTATCACATTATAGCCATTTAACAAAATATTCCCAAGCCAGCAGCAACATTTAGCTCTGTGAAATAGATTTGTTCTGGATATAAACTAAGGAGAAGAGGGGATACATATTTCTTGGCCCTTGTGGGTATGTGTGATGGAGTCATGCTGGATAACTTGAATGAAGATGGAGCATGTGGATAGTGAGTATCCCCTGGACAGGGATGTTTGTATACATTTCCTCCCAACCTCCCCTTTTTCCCTCCCAACCTCCCCTTTTCCCCTCCCTCCCAAATGCNGCTCTTGCTGCAGCCCAGCACACAGTTGCTGTCTGGGCTGCACTCACACTGCAGCCTCATCTTGAGCTTTTCATCACCCCAGACCCCCAGGGCCTTTTCCTCAGGGTTGCTCTCATCCAATCCCCACCCAGCCTGGAGCTGTGCTTGGGATCGTACCTATGGTTTGGATTTTTTTTTTTGTTGGTGTTATTTTTGCTAAGTGAATTCTAAAGTTCTGTTGCAGTTTGCTCACTACCAGATAAATGTGTGTAATATGTCTCTCGTAAAATGTTAGTAGGCAGATGGGACTAAGAAAACTCCGCCGCCCCCCCCCCCCCCCCCCNCCCCCCCCCCCCCCTCCTCCAGTTTATGAAGCCATCTTTAGTAATATCTACCACTTATGAATAATAAAAGAAAATGGCCTTTGGCAAAGCTGAGAGTTTTGTTTTGCTTTCTGTGGAAACCCTTGAAGAAAAGGAAAGCTCAGAAATCAAATGCTCAAGGCTTGCCATACTAAACCTCCTCAGCTGCAGTCATCTGCAGCCTCTGTGCTTCTGTGCACACACAGCAAATCTTTGTCTTGTCTCTCTCTTTTTTTTTTCCACTACCATTCTTACACCAAGAGGTAAATCTCAGTCATGATCAGTTTCTGCTCTGTATTGTTAATAGGTAAACAATTGAACAGTTGGAGCAAGTCCAGAGAAGGGGCACAAAGATGCTCAGAGGGCTGGAGCAGCTCTCCTATGAGGGCAGGCTACAAGAGTTGGGGTTCTTCAGCCTGGAGAAGAGAAGGCTTCCAGGAGACCTTGGAGTGGCTTTCCAGGATCTGAAGGGGGCTACAGGAAGGCTGTCTTGTAAGTCTTGTAAGAACAGGATGAGGAGGAATGGGTTGAACTAGCAGAGGAGAGATTGAAACTGGATGTTAGGATGAAGTTTTTTCCAGTGAGGGTGGTGAGACACTGGCACAGGTTGCCCAGGGAGGTCGTGGAGCACAGAATCACAGAATCTTTGATCACATTTTGTGCTTCTGTGCTCCACAACCTCCCTGAATGTATTCAAGGTCAGATTGGATGAGGTCCTGAGCAACCTGTTCTAGTGGGAGGTGTCCCTGCCTATGGCAGGGAGTTGGAACTGGATAAGCTTTGAGGTCTCTTCCAACCTAAACCATTCTGTGATTCACTCTAAGATGAGCTGAGGTCGGTCTTTCTTTTTATTTGTTTTGACTAAGGTATCCAACATACTTGTCTGTCTTTGTGATGGCAAAAGAGTGAATAGGCTCAAAGAATGACAGGTTGGAAAGGACCTGATTCAGCCTTCCTAGATAACAGTGTAGTTGAAATGAGCTGGCCCAGCATCCTGTCAAACTGAGCCTTCAAACTGTCCAATGTAGGAGAATCCACTGCTTCCCTGGGAAGATGATTTCAGTCTCTAACTGTTCCATGGGGAAAAATTTTCCCCTGGGTTCCAAAGGGCATGTCCCCAGCAGTAGCTTGCAACCATTATCCTTCTCTTTTNAAACCCATTGCCCCTTGTCCTGTCATTGCAAGACCTTGTCAATAGTCCCTCCCCAGCCTTCCTGTAGGCCCCCTTCAGACACTGGAAGGCTACTCTAAGGTCTCCTGGAAACCTTCTCTTCTCCAGGCTGCAGAGCCCCAACTCTCTCAGCCTGTCCTCACAGCAGAGCTGCTGCAGCCCTCTGAGCATCTTCATTGTCTCCTCTGGACCCACTCCAACAGTTCCATGTCCTTCCTGTGCTGGGGGCTCCAGAACTGCACACAGGACTCCAGATGGGGTCTGATGAGAGCAGAGTAAAGGAGCAGAATCCCCTCCCTTGCCCTGCTGCCCACACTGCTCTTGATGCAGCCCAGAACTAGGTTGCTGTCTGGGCTGCATGAGCATACTGCAGGCTCATGTTGAGTCCAGCAGAGGCTGCAAAGATTGAGGGGACTGGAGCAGCTCTGTGAGGAGGAAAGGCTGAGAGACTTGGGGCTGTTTAGAAGAGAAGAACAGACCCAGAGGGGATCTACTTGATGCTGATCAATAGCTAAAGGGTGGTGTTGGGGAGGCAAGAGGATGGGGTCAGACTCTTCTCATTGGTGTCCAGTGCTAGGACAAGGGGCACCAGTGCTAGGACAAGGGGCACCAGACACAAACTGGAACACAGAAAGTCCCACCTAAATATAAGGAAAACCTTCCTTGTGAGGGTGCTGGAGCCCTGCAGCAGACTGCACAGAGAGGTTGTGGAGTCTCCTTCTCTGGAGAGAGCTTCCAAACCTGCCTGGGCAACCTGCTGTGGGTGATTGAGCTTTAGCAGGAGGTTTGGAGTAGAGCTCCCTTCCAACCCCTACCACTCTGTGATTCTGTTTGTGATTCTCTGATCCTGAGCTATCCCTATCTCAGGGAACTGTGAGAATCTGTTTTGAGTCTACCTTGCAATGACTTGCTCAAAACAGATATGAGACTTTGGAGGCAGAGGTGAAAGGGAGCAAGTTCTTGGGCTGCTGTCACTGACAAGCTCCCACAGCTTGGTTTTCAAGACCTCTCATCTGAGCTGTGCCAGGTCATAGTGTCTGCAGGAAGGAGCTTGTGTTTTGGAGCTGCCTGCCAGGAATTCAAAGCAGATGAGACTGGGGTAGTGACAGCAAAATTAGAGACAAGAAACTCGGAAGAGTAGCTAAAGTTTGGTGTTTATTTGTGTATCCACATGTGACAAAGAACTGCTTAGCTCCTAGGTAGTTCCTGGCCATGCAGACTTGATGCAGTTGTGAGATGTCACAGGGAAGCATTTCTTTGGCAGGTGAATGCTGCTGCTCTTTGCAATGTCTGAGGTGCTGCAATCTGGGTGGAGCTGCATGGGACCACTTCGCATCTGCGAGACTTGCCCCTCTGCTCCCCACTGCTGAGACCACACCTGGAGTGCTGCATCCAGTTCTGGAGCCACTGTTACAAGAGGCATGTGGAGGTGCTGGAAGGTGTCCAGAGAAGGACCATGAGGATGCTCAGAGAGCTGGAGGGGCTCTGCTGTGAGGAGAGACTGAGGGAGTTGGGGCTGTTCAGTTTGGAGAGAAGGAGGCTTCAAAGTGACTTTATTGTGGCCTTGTAGTATCTGAAGTGGCTACAAGAAAGCTGGGGAGGGACTTTTTAGGATGTCAGGTAGTGATAGGACTGGGGGGAATGGAACAAAGCTGGAAATGGGTAGATTCAGACTGGATGTTAGGAAGAAGTTGTTCAGCATGAAGGTGATGAGAGCCTGGAAGGGGTTGCCCAGGGAGGTGATAGAAGCCTCATCCCTGGAGGTATTTAAGGCCAGGCTGGATGAGGCTGTGGCCATCCTGATCTAGTGTGAGGTGTCCCTGGCCATGGCAGTGGGGTTGGAACTGGCTGATCCTTGTGCTCCCGTCCAACCCTGACTGGTTCTATGATTCTATGTTGGCAAGGAGAGAGGGAAAAAAATAATCTACTGTGGCTCACCCAGAGGTAACCAATGGAAATATCAAAGAGTAACTTGTCACAGTCAATGGCAAATTACACCAGAGATGTGCTGACTGGTGGTATATGATGAAAGATTTAGTAAATGAATACTTTAACTCAGAACATGTGAGTGCCAAGGAGAAAAGATGCTTGGATATCAAACACTGAGCATCAATGTTTCAGCAGGAAGGAAAGCAGGGAAGCCAGTGAGGTTTGCATCATTATTTCCTGATAATCCTCAAGAACCAGAAAAATGATGAAAAGGAATTTTACAAAGAATGTGAAGTTTCATTGTTGCTTTAGCAGTGAGATAGCCTGGAACTTCCTGCAGACGTCGGAGATTTCAGCAAGTTTGGGATTTGACCAAAAACTCTTTGATTTCTAAAAGAGAAATGAAATCCATGCTTCATTCTGTCTTTGGCAGTGAACAGAGTTGCTTTTGTTCATGTTTTGATTTACAGAGCCAGTCTCTATCAGACATCTGTTGCTGGATGGATTAACAACTCACAGTATTTATTTCTCGGCGTGGTTATGCAAACTCCTCAGTGAAAGAAGAGAAAATATCAGTGACTATAAATTGATGCAGTATTTCAAGTACCAAAAAAAAAAAAAA
>WBNM01032757.1:0-93281 GCA_013399055.1 Ramphastos sulfuratus | reverse complement strand
CTCCCCTGCCTTCATCTCCAGTGCTTCGCCCTCCTCCCCTGCCTTCACCTCCAGTGCTTCGCCCTCCTCCCCTGCCTTCATCTCCGGTGCTTCGCCCTCCTCCCCTGCCTTCACCTCCAGTGATTCACCCTCCTCCCCTGTCCTCATCTCTGGTGCTTCACCCTCCTTTCCTTATATGCATGCATCAAAGCAAAGAATCATTGCTCCTTGCAGGTCACTTCCCCCCGAGAGGAAGCAGCAGTTCGGAAGGAAATGTCAATGGTTTGGGTTTATTGTCAGGTTATTACTCAAATTCAATTGCAATCCAATCCCAAATCTTAATCTCAAGCCAACAAATACCAAATGTCTTGCATCAGATTAAAAATGCAGAAGGACATTATTCTCAGATTAAAAATGCAGAAGCATTGGAGGCAAAGTACTACTTTAATAACTAAAAAAAAACCCAAAACCAAACCAACAGAAACCAGAATATTTAGGAAGGCAACTTCAGAAGTTACTGAAGGAATCTACATGGGTTTGCTTCAAATGTTGTTAGTGTCCCCTTACAAAGTTACCTGAACACAACTTTGAATGACATAATTATTTTTTCTGCAGCCTGCAATCCCTATGTAACCAGCAGGTATTGACAGGAAAAACCTTTGGGGTTTTGTTGTTGGCCTGGGTTTTGATTCTTTTTTTTTGCTTGCTTGTTTAGTTTTGGGTTTGTTTAACAGTTTGGGTGGGGTTTTGTTGTTTGGATTTTTTTCTGCTTGTTTTTTGGTTGTTTTGGGTTTTTTTTTTTTTTTTTTTTTTTTTGGGGTTTTTTTTTTTTTTTTTTTTTTTTTTCCCCCTCTCCTGTCTAAATTTCCCNTTTCTCTCTCTCTTTTTTTCTTCCCCCTCTCCTGTCTCAATCTTCCAGATGTCTTCTTTGCCCAAACTAAAAAAAAACCTCACAGGCAAGTTGCAGCACTGCACACAGGACAAAAAAAAAAAAAAAGACAAAAAAACCCCCAACCAAACCAACCCCAAACCAACCAAAACACCTTCAAAAAAAATCAATAAAGAAACTCCCACCCAACCAAAACCAAACCTTGCAAATGGTCTCAACCTCCCTTGCACATCACTCTCTCAAAGCATCAGCCTGATTGGAAACTGGCTGTTACATGGAGACTGCACACTTCTTAGCCTCTTCACATCTTGTGGAGACCAAAAAAACACTTCTGAATTTGTGGCAAAGAGCCTGAGATCCACCTCCATTACAACTACACCACAGTATGCCCACACCATGCAGCATGGGCAAGCTTTGGGCTTTTTTCCTTTCAAGCCGCTGTCTGAAACAATTATCTTGGTGGCAGAAGTGGAGTTACCAATCACCTCACCAGAGCACACGTCCTTAGTGCCTAAGCCAACACAGGGACAGGTCATGGAACCCAGTTTTGACCCAAAATTGTCCAAAGGAAGAAAGCACAAAGTTTTCTTCTACCCTGCAGAATGAGGCAGCCAAAAGTGAGACCCCCTCCATGTGCTATATAATACCCAGAAATGAGGTGCTCTTTTCTGGGGTTGTGATTCATTCCAGTGACCAAGAGGCAGCCAAACCACAATGGATACTTACAGAAAAGGGTCAGGGGAGCAGACAAAGGAATTTTTAAAAAATGAAGCCAAAATGAGGGGGGGTTGGATAACAGGGGTGTTGATACAACATGAAAGTAAACAATAGCTGAACAAAGGCATAAAACTCTGTAACATGAAATGCCTAGTGGGAGGAACACCCACACCCCTGGAAATCTTTTTCCTTAAATCTCAAATGGAAGGAGGACTTTCAACTGATCTCTCTTGAAATTGCTCCCCTTTGCCTTAGCAATGAAATTCTGGTCTGGACATCTATGAGATATCCAAAATGACATAACAGCTCTTCCAGCAACTAAGTTCCTTTAATCTTTCACATTAATCTTCAGGCTCCTTTGATACCTCAAACAAGTTTGTCATTTGGCAAGTTCTCCCCTCTGCTTTGGTTGACAAAGTCAGAATCAGTTCTGGAAACAATGTGGTTCAGAATTATTACTGGGTAAAATAGAGAAGAAATAAAATCCAAGGAGAATCTCAGATCAGTGAGACACCCTTAGTATGAACTTAAAAAGCTGCAAGCATTTGCTGTGCTGACACTTCACATTTCCAAACTGGAAGCAATTAGAAGGTTATCTAGTTACAGGACTAAAATTTCAACATTCCAACTCACATTTTCCAAACCAAACACCAATTTTATTTTGGTGACATGAAACAGTATGGCCATTCAAAGAAAAAAAAACAACAAAACAAAACAGCAAAGCCCAGATTTTTGCCCTAGGTGAAAAAATATCCCTCAATCACAGAATCACAGAAACATGCAGGTTGGCAAAGCCCCTCAGGATCACCAAGTCCAACCTAGAACCCTACTCTACAAGATTCACCTTAAACCACAGCCCTAAGCACCACATCCAAACCACCCTTAAACCCATGCAGGGTAGGTGCCTCCACCACCTCCCTGGGCAGCTCATTCCAGTCCCTGACCACTCTCTCTGTGAAAAACTTTTTCCTAATGTCCAATCTAAACCTCCCCAGCCTCAGCTTGACGCCATTCCCCCTTGTTCTGTCTCCAACTACCTGTGAGAAGAGCTCAGCAGCAGCCCCTCCACAATGTCTCTTCAGGTAGCTGTAGAGGTCTCCCCTCAGCCTCCTCTTTTTCCAACTAAACAGCCCCAGCTCAAATATTATCACAGCCATTTCAGTGACTATGCAGTCATCCTTATGCTATGGAACAAGGAGTGGGAATTGGACATGAAGTTTAAGCTGTGAAGCTGAAGTACATCCCTAAATCATGGCACGTTCAGCATCTGTCAGAAATTTTCACCAATGCTCTCAGGGTAGATGAAACAGTAGTTTGTCCTAAAGACTTCCAACTTGCCCAAGCTCTTGCAGATTTTCACCATTATGACAAAAGACACATCCCAGAAAGGGCTCATCTGCTGCCAAAGCTGAATTGTCTTGAAGACACTCAGCAGAACGTTTGAAATGGGCTTTAGAATAGAGCAAGGTATTTTCCCATAGCTGGTTTCTCATAAAATGCTAACGAATTCTGACTCATTTTCTGAGAGAAAGAAGAATAATCAAAGAGAGGAATTCAGCCAGAGGCAGATGTTTAGCATGGAATATTTCAGCCTAGGAGTTAAAGCCTAACAAAATGGTGAGCAGCCAAACACAGGGTTTTGTAAGGACACATGTGAAGCCAGGACAAAAAGACTGTTAGCAAAAAGAGTATTAGCAATGTTGTAGGTCCATTACTATAGAGAACACAAGAAACTTTCATTTTATTAAAAAGACAGACCTATTCAGTATCAATTTCTGTTCCACAAAAAGGACATCCTCATACCACATAAGCATGACAAAGTAACCTCCTACCCGTTAGTAATTCAGGTGTAAACAACATGCAGAAGGTTTGAGTGGTTTTAAGTCTGCATGTCTGTGTAATTTTCAACATATTTGTTCTGGAAACAATTGGCTAAAGACATTTGTAGTTCCCTGATGTTACTTTCTAGTGAGTCTTCAAATACTGGGGAAGTGCCAGGAGACTGAAAGGCTGATGGTATTGTGCTAATATTCAGGAAGAGCAAACCAAGTGACCTACAATAACTGGAGACCAACTAGGCTGACATCAGATCTAGGCACAGGGAGTGGAAAAGTAAGGAGGGGATTAAGGCCAGCACAGAAGATGCTGTTCCGCGGGGAGAGCACTTGGAACATGGAGCATGCAAGTGGACACAGGATGTGAACCTCCTAAAGCTCCAGTGATAAACTGTAAAAGTGGGTATAATTAATAGATTGGATGTGACTTAAAACCATACAACCTCCTAATATTTTCACTCTCAGTAATGTACTCTAAGTGGAATGCAAAGGAAAAAAGAAGTTTCACAGAACTAACTCTGAAACGAGAACTTTTTATCAGGGGAGAATCATGACTGAGTGTGAGCAGCTCCTGCAGGATCTGAAAGCAAGCACTGACACTATTCAATGGTTTCATCAATGATCAGAACAAGCTCAAGAAATAAGAAACTGTATGGATACCACATATGTAAGCATGTTTGTGACTGGAAGAGGACAGGCTTGACACAAACAATGATCTGGGTAGCCTGGCAGACTCCAGTGAAGCAGACCTGGGTACAGCACAAATAGATCTGTGTGTTTAGGTAGAAGAAACACAAATGATAGCTGGAGAGTAGGAAACTAGATCTTAGAAAACAACAGCTACAGAAGTTATGAAACCACTTTGGACAATCAATTCAATGTGAAATCCCACATCCTGCTGTGATCAAAGACAGATTAGACTCATTGAACATACAGGAGGCTGAGCAGTGAACTGGATCTGGCTGATGCTTTTGATGAGACTAACACTGGAAAAAATACATGCAAAGTGTCTGTCCTTGTTCTTAAGATCATGCTGAAAAGTTTGAGAGGGTGCAGCCATACAAATAGCCATACAAATCACTTCAAGAGTGGCAAAAATGCTTTAAAGACCTCAATCTGTTCAGTTTATAAAAATAGTGAAGCAGCATGATTTTGCTGTGCAAGTGCCAGAGAGGGAAAATGCCACATACTGAAGAGCTCTTTAATCTACTGGAGAAAGGCTTTACAAGAAACAAGAGAGGAGAACTGAAGCCAGACAAACTCAGATTTGGAAGAATATCCACTTCTAAAAATTTGGGAGTGGAATTAAGGACAAATTTCCAAAGCAAGTGATAGATTCCCTCATCTGTACGCTTGCAAATTAAGACCAGAGGACTCTCTGAAAAAGAAATGTAAGTTAATATGTGCTCAGGAACAAGCTGTCAGCTTCATCCAGAATAAATGCTTGAAGCTCCATAGCCTACAGTCACACACACACAAATGGATAAAAACCTCTAACCGTTTCCTCACACTATGACCCCAAAGGAACACTGCTGAAAGGTGGTGCTGTCAGTCTCTTCTGAGCCACATCATTCCTGCTGCTTCTTTTTAAGTGCCCACTGTAGTTATGCCTCACACTCATTTCATGGTTGTGTTCTATTTGTCCATATCTGCTGCCATTCACAACTGCAGCACTTGCCCATGAATACAGCTGACTTCAAAGTAAAGCAAAGAAGGTGGCAATAAAGAAATGAAACCCTATAAATTATACTTTAAATTGTCCTACAATCTGTTGGAAACACCATTTCTTCAGGTGATGCCAGAAATCAAGGAGCTGTGAAGAATGTAGATGGAGGCTCTTTAAAACGAGTTCTTTACCTCTTGGATTCAAACACTTTGATGACTGAGATGTTATAAACCATCATATTTAGCTGAAATGCAGTATTAGCTTGAAGACCATCACGGGAGCATTAAACTCAACTCAGGCAAAAACCACAAAGAATAAAAGCTGCAGTCATAGGTCTCTGTGGGCCATATGTACACACATGTAAGTATAGAGTTTTACATAGTAGAGTAGTACATGTATAATGCTTCTTACCTGAGGGGATTTTATCATCTGAAATGCACTGATGCCTCCAAAAGCTAATGGCAGACCTTTCTCTGTTCTGCAGCCGACACAACCTCTCAGCCAGCCCACCCCTGCAGAGAATAAAGGAATGCTCAGTTTTGCCAGGAATCAGCATTCAGTTTTGCCAAGTGAAAGCCATAGGACAGAGGGAATATCTATGCTTTGCCCCTTAGAGACAGAAACATACAGGGAAATCACATTCTGCAGATTAGTTCCCCTCACTTGGATTTTTCAGTGGATGTACTCCCAATAAGGCATACACTCAGGGTCATTTTCACTATCTGCTTGTTTAAAACCTTCCCATTTTCAGTCCTGTTTCCAACCCAAGGACTGTAATGCATGGTTCTCAACTTTCCTTTGCACTTACACACAAATCCTGACAGATACTGCAGGCACAGCAAATCCAAAACAAACCAGTGTAACCACCAGTTTTAACAGGTTGGTTGCCTCTTCCCCTCCCCTTCAGAGATTTGTTTGTCTTTTGGCAAGGAGCAATCACAAAAATATTCTTTTACCCATACTTGACCCTATGATTCATTTCACAAGCTGGGTCAAGTGTGCAGTTTCAGTGGTCTGAACACTCTCCAAGACAAAATTAATTTAGCATTCCCAAGGTGAGGAGCAGAGGAGTGGCACCTAGCACAAACATACTTAAGGTAACACTAAAGCAATTCCTACCCCTGGAATCAAAGCCAGAAGACAATTTTTCACTTTAAGAACAAAAAGACTAATATGTTGGAAGCTGTCTTTGGGCTATTACAAAGAGTTTGTAACTACTAGAGGAGTATCTGAGCATTATCCTTTGGTTTCAACTAAGTTATTTGCATTAAAACCTACTTCATTCTTTCCTTATAGTACAAGTTTTCCCACAATAAGTACTCTCCAGCACATCAATAAATATTTCTATTAAGGTGAAATGTGTCCTTATGTTAAACTGAGTTAGGAACCAGAGGCAATATACAACCACTTTAATATTATTTGTGCACATTAATAGAATGCTTTGGTTTAGAGGTTAAAAAAAAAAATACAACAAAACCAAACCACAACAGACTGGTAAAGATCACATTGCAAATGTGAAACTGGGAGAACTCTCACCTGTGGAAACCAAGGATCAGCTAAAAAGGCTAAGCAGCATTTCAGGGAGGCTGTAAAAAGCTCTTTGGTTAGCAATTACTGAGCAATTTCACCTGCAGACAAGTCAACAGGTTATATGCAAAGCAGTTAACAGTCTCAGCTGAGCTTCTAATGAACAACTACAAACACTGCAAAATGATGTGTGTCAAAAGAACTATTAGATAGCATGGCCAAACATTTCTGAAGTAAAAGATCACAGAATGAACACTCTGGAATACAGGAGCCACCTTTGGGACAGAGTGATCCATGAAAGTTTTGTAGCTTACATTACTGCATCTCCTCTATGGCTGGTGTGGTTCAGTCAGGGAAGGGAGAAGCTGCTACCCAGAGCAGTACAGTCAATCACAGAACTTCCTGCAGGATCATTTCCTCTGCTGATGACATTTTGCTCTAGCCACATTTCGCTCCAAAACTGAGCACTCAGGCACTACTGCACTGCAACACTTGTGGGCAAGAAAACTCTGCAAAATCCCACAAGCTGTCTGCCCATTTTTATTTCCTGCCAGGGAACCATTCTCAGATGCAGTTGTAATTCAGCTTGGCTGCCTGGTCTATGTGAACCATGCTAAAACAGGTAGATGTCAGTTCAGCTAGGCTTAGAAACACATTTTGGGTTTGCTTGGTTGTCTTGCATGCATGAGTCTGCAGCTGAACTCTGCAGTCCGACTGCAATAAGACACAATACAGCCAGCAGCTCAAGACCTTGGTTTGCTAAAAGAGAACTGCTCAACAGGAGTCTTCTAAAACTCTGCTTCATACCCTGCACAGACAACAGTGAAAGAAATGTATTTCATTTGTTCAAGTAACACCATCAAACTTAAAGATATCTGCAGAAGACAGCAGCTATTGCTGGCCCACAGCCTATTTCTCTCTCTTCCCACGAGCTGGGTTATGGTTGTGTCCAGGCTATTAGCTCCTATTGTAGCATGAAGGAAAGCAAGTGCCTGGTTTGGTGGCTACTGCAATACACCATTCCTGATTCAGGCCTGACACACCTACCAGGGAGGGTCTCATTGACACTTACAACTTGATTACTACTTTACTAACCATGTCTGCAGTAAGATACTAGTAATCAGAAAGGCCCATGAAAAGTAAAGCTGTGCCCTTTCCTTAGCAGCCCTCTGTGCTAATAAAATTCCTTGACGCCAAGCACCATCCCTCAAGTCATGTTCCAAAAGCAGTTAAAAATAGCTTAAATGGAAAACATGATAAAGCATTTTGCATCTGCTTGGTTGCAGAACATAAATTAACTACGAATGCAGTTATGACAGGTCCTCAGCTGGTCACTGGAAATGGGGAGTTTAATAATGTCTGTTTCATACATTGTGAAATTGGAAAATACAAACCAAGAACATGTCATGCACAAAAGGAATTTCTATGACAAGGCAGAGAGTTGGTACTTCATGGTTTGTTTCTTTTAAAAGGCAGAAACAAAGAAACTGAATCATCTCTCCAAACCCAGCCTGACCAAGCTCCTTTTTAGCTCAAACATGTACAATAAAGAAAAAGAAAGATGTTTTCTCTTACATATTCTAACAGCTTTGATGATAGTGGCATTTGAAAACTACTAATCCCTTCCCATACAGTACAGGTGCCCACGCTGCTGAAAGTGTCTACATCTGTGCTGCAAGATACTGTGAACTGTACGCTCCAAGTCACTCCTGGCTGTGCAGATGAGAGGTAAGAGTCAGACAGAGCTTACACCAAGCAGAACATGGCACTAATCAGGTGCTGGCTTCAGTCTAAGAACCAACTCCATGCTTTGAAAAAAGCTATATGGTTAAAATTACTATTATGGTACTCCCAATTGCACATCTGTGGATTGCTAGGCACCTAATGAGCTTTCACATTCAGTCTTTGGTAGTTAACTGGCTTTGCTGGGGCTAAGTCATTGTTTGGCATAGATTCTATCACGTAGAAGTTGCTTATTTTGGTAATTCAAGATAGAGATTAATAATATTCACTTCTCACTGTCCAACACACTCCTGAAAAATTCCCTAGTTTTCCAGAAATAGTTTGGCTTAATTTTGCCAGATGAGAGGTTTAATGGCATCAAGGCTGGAGGCTGGATTCTACACCCTAAAACTCCCTTCCTCTCCCATCCCCCTCCCCATGTTTTTTTCCTTTCCTCCTTTTTTCCCCTCCCTTTACCAGGTCTTGGTTAACCTATACTCTGTGTTTATTTACACATTTAGCTGCTCCAAGAAGTTTGGAACAGCAAATTCAGCTCCCTCTTTTGCATAGACCTAGCTGTTACAGCACATTCAATTGTCCTCCGTAAGGAGCCCAACATCTGGTGAGTGTGTATGTATATATTTGGCAAATATATTTTGATTACTAATGCACAATTTCTGTAATCAAGGGAACTGACAAAGTGGATTCAAACAATGAAACTTGTAATTTGAGATGCATACTTCACTGACCTGCACGTTAGACTTGCTCCCAAAATGCTTTAATATGAGCAAATTGAACACATTTGGCAAATTGTTAATACAAAGGCTGTTCAGGGAAGCCAAGCTGCTCAGATACAATCTCTACTGCCCACAAGCTTTTTTATTTTTAAATCACAGAGCTTTCAGTACCACTATTTGGTTCCTTTAAATCCCTGAAGGCAGACTGATTTAACAAGCAGAAATCTATGTCTGCTGAGCTTGTTGAAATACTGTATTTAAAACAGCGCTTTGCCGTTACCGTCCGCGTCCAACAATATCCACATGAAAGACAGCTTTGATGACCGTAAGAAAGCTCAGCAGCTAGTACCAAAGCTCAGTTTCTGTTGGTTGTCCCTCTCCACAAATTTCAGCAGTGTGATTGAAGAGTTTTGTGCCACCAAAAGGTAGCAAGGAACCTGGTCTGTGACTCTCAGGCTGCTGGCTTCCTAGCCTGCAACTCCAATGAGGCTAAGAGGGGGAAAAAATGAGGCAGGGGAAGAGTAAGCATTACTGTGCTTTGAAAGGTCATTTCCAGTCTTTCTGAAGTGCTGGAGGTCTCTGTTTATTTCTTAAGGTTTTAATTCAATGAGGCAGTTACCAAAAATAATCCCACATTCATCTAAGTTTACTTCACTCCAGACTGCATTTGAATATAAGAACAGTGAGCACTTAAGCATCTTGTTATTGAGTTGCCTCTCCTCATATCCACTATGCTCAAGACCCCACATACTTCAAAACACCACAGGTAATATAAATAAATATATATATATATATATCCCCATGGCAGGACTGGGCAATTTCCCTCTCTCTCTGTTCATGGCAAGGACCAAACTCCTTTCCTATTTCCAAGTGAACTGCTGAAGTAGCTGACTTCTGCAACACTCAGCTGTCCATTTCCACTCCATGGGGTGCTTGCTACAGAAGAAAAAAGGACCCCTAAGCATGCTGGCATTTCATTTGTCAACACTACAAACTCACTAGCTATTATCAGCTATTTTATGACTTGCAAAAAAAGCCACACTGGATGCTGACAGTCACTACCAAGTGCTCCTTTAGCGTACAGAATAGCTTGGGTACAAATAAAAGCTGTGATTGAAGAACGTTGGCCACACACACTCAGATCTCCTCTACAGAGGCTCAACTCCTCTCCAGTGCAGAAGCTTTCAACTTGAAGTAAGAAGGGATCAGAAAGAGTAACTTTAGCCTTTTAGATCACTCAAGTTCTGACTCAAAAACTAGATTTATGAGCTTTTGCCTTAGATGAACCACCATTACCATGATCACTGGCAAAATTCTGTTCATCAAATGTGGGCTACTTTTCTGCAATCAAAGCGCAGCAGAATTCCTTTTCCTACATGAGAGAACAAGAACAGACAAGAGTTGAGGACAATAATTTTAAGCCCCTTCCTGGCCTGGCGATCTCCTTTATTTTCAGGACATCATCTGGCCTCCTGCAACAACTGGGTTTCATTTTACTGCATGCAGCACCAGGGCATTCTGCAGTTTTCTCCTCTTTTGATAGAGGAAGTTCATTTTAACAGATCAGATCTGTAAGTGATCTGTGTACAAGCAGATAGAAGATCGCTAACCTGAATTTCCCAAGATTTTGTTTTGCTATTAAACTACAACCAGCCACTCAAATGTTAAAAAAGCTAAAGCAGCAATTCTTCACAATTAAGAGCTCTTGCAAGGTGACAGAATTAGAAGCAAGGTTAGGATTACGTAACTTCAGGTGTCTATTTTCTGCGCTGAAACTGACTTTGTTTTCCTGACGGAAATAAAAATCTTACTAGAAAAAGCAAACAATTCCTATAACCTTTAGGAAAGCTTTAATTGTAGACAAGAAAAAGCTTAGTGTGTGCTTTTTGAGTTTCTTCATAAATACTGAATGAACTCAGTTATTTGTTTATCCTAGGTAATGAACTTTGAGACCATCAACACTCTTCACTTCTCCCTTCTTTCACAAGGGAACTTTGAGAGCCTGGAAGCAGTGAATTTCACCCTGTAACACTGACATGAACTCCAAATCTAAATTGAAGAGCTTCCTGGAAACTGTTATTTGCAGTACCCACTCTCTCCTCTCAAGTTCAGAAATCACCTGCATTATTTGCCAGTGCAGTGTTGACTAAAGCCGAGGAACTGAAACTTTGTGGTGGAATAAAAGGGCAAGAACATCTCAAGCCAACACCTCTTGATCTGATCACCCTGGCAATCCACCTCAGTATCAAGCACCACTGGTAGCACTTCCTTGTCAACTCTCAGTAGCTCACGGGTGCAGTACAATGACAGTTTTGTTTAAATAAAGGAAGGAGGCTACAAAAGATTACAGATAAAACCAGTGTTTGAGGTGAGGATGTCCGGGAGCAGTGGTATCGATGGCTGTGAATGAAAGAGATGATACTTTGCTCCTAGCGTGGCAGACTGGCACCTCCTACAGCACTGCCCCTCAGGTAGCTTCAGAACCTGTCTGCAACCACCAACACCCCCAAATGATAAACACCACCACACAGACTACCTGCTCTCCCCTGTGGACCGTGGTAGAAAGAAAATCTTAGAACAAATTTGGAAACAACATTAAAGAGATACATTGAGACATACAGGAATTTGGCAGAAGGGCACACAACAGACCAGTTAGCAGGCATGGGGTGGAGAGGAGGAATTGCTTTTGTCCTGCCTTTTTTTCTGTCTGCAGATGTTAATAATTTCCCAAAATCCCACTTCACTCCTTCCTAAGAGAGAAGAGCTGCAACACAGCCCTTCAAATTTCACTCACCATGAGCCATGTTGCACATGATGTATGTTTGGGAACAGAGATGTGGGTTTCTAGTTTTACTTCCACTCAAAGGTGTTGATTTCTAACACTAGGATCAGAGGAATTTATTTAAACCATCCATTATTAAGCTTGCTTCTGAAGATTTTTGGTAGTTTGGTTACATTTGGATTTTTGTAGTATATGACAATTACAGACAATAGGATCAATATCCTTGGCTCATATCCAGGCAGCTATTTCCATTTTAGCAGCAGGAAGATTCCAGGGGAGGACAATAGTAACTTACTTGAATTTTTCCATTGACTGTTACAGTTCTGTTCTTACTGCTTTTTTTCTTGGTGTTTTTTGGTGTGTTTCTGGGGGGGTTTTCTGGTATTTGTGGGGGAAGGAGTTGTTTTGCTTGTTTGGTTGGTTTATCTTTTTCTTGTTTGGTTAGGGTTTTTTGCCTGGTTTTGGTTTTTTGTTTTCCTTTGGGTTAGGTTAGGGTTTGGCAGAGAGAATGTTAGGGGTGTTTATCTTAGGTTGCCTAGAAAAAATCAGATTGAAGTGTGCCTAAAGAACCTGTAAGAGACTGTTACACATGATATAATATTTTTTTCTGAAAATGTAAGCTAAACTTTTTATCTCTGCCTTTGATGACAGTTTCATTTATCTCACACAGCAAAGAGATGAAAATAGAAGTAACTTCTCTTGTCTTAAATGTGGAAACGAAACCAGAAAAGGCCTATTGCACCCACATCAGGACTGCTCCATGAAGTAAGCATACTGACTAGGGTCTGGATTTGGAGTAGAACCTCTCACATTGGCATTCACATTGCAAAGTGGCAGCTCTATCATCTGCACCATCTCCTCTCAACCATGCTTCCCTAGACCAGCCCAGGAAAAGATCCCAGCTAAGTAGAGGCTCTTGGCTTTCCTCTACCTGCTGCATAGTTCCAAATTGTCCAAGTGTTAGCCATGGGCCAGATTCAGCTTGCAGGATGATTTCCCCTGCTCACTGCTTTTTGTGCTGTAGTCATGACCCGCAGCAGAGGTGGGAAGGTAGGAGAAAGCCAATGACTGCTACACAACTTTTAGCTATATGACCAGAAAGGAGACATTGTCATTCATCAGTCAAGATGCTGATAAACCTTTCCCCAAACCAGCCCTCAAACCCCACCCCTGAAAACCTGAGCTTTCCTATCAAGGATGCAGATCCTTATAGGTATTGTTAGCACACTAATGAAAATGTTCTCCATCAACAGTAAAAGGAAGGATGGGAAAGAGAGACACATGGAATCAATGTCCTCAACAGGAAGAGTGAAAAGATGACAATTACCTGAACAAGCAAAGTAACTAGATAAACAAAACTCATAACTGAGGTATTTCCTGCCTGCTTTCCTGTTCCCAAAGGAATCCAAGGTGGAACCACAGTGAAAAGTCCTGCAAGCTCAGCTCCTCTGGCCACTCCAGACAGATCACATTCTATATACAGTTGTGGTTGGTTTGGTTTTATTTCCCCATTTTTAAAGCTATTTATTCTCTTGTACACTTGTTTCAGAGTATCTTTGCTGTAAAATATATTTCTGCACTAGACTGTTTACTGGAGGTCATCAGACGAAGCTGGTAGGTGCGGATTCAAGTCGTGTTTACACTACAGAACTCCTAACCCTAGGGTGTTATTGCAGCAGCCAGTTTTTGTGGCTTCAGAAAACTACTGGGAAAATTCAGAATCACAGAATGTTAGAAGTTAGAATGGACCTCCAGAGACTGAGTCCAACTCCTCTGCCAAAAACGCAAGACAAAGCCACTGAGAGTAACAAACGGCTCCTGAGCAGCAAACTGCTGAAAGCTGGAAGTGCACCTGGTAACACACCACTGTGTGCTTGTCCTGTTCCTATTACCTTCATGCATGTTTCCTTCTGGCCACTAACAGACACTCTTACCTGGCCTAATACAGCCTCTATGTTTTTACAGCAACAAAAAAATAAAGCTTGGTTGCATGAGCAAAGCACTTTTAAGGATAGAAATCCCCAGTAATTAGGACTTTCTAATCTGTTTCTTCAGTTAGCTTTTTGAAATAGCCAAGAACATTTGGAAAGAAAAATAATGTCTGGCTATTTAATCAAAGTAAAGCTTTGCTTCTGAAGTAATTGTTTGATTACTGCACATAGAATCAGCTGGAAAATAAAAAAAGGAAGAACCACAATAGACATCTCTAGAAGCACTGCTTGTGGTCTCCATAGCTTGAAGTATAACTTCACATACACCATTCATGTTAAAGCGACCTTCATTAACTCGGTATTAGCAAGTGACAATTTCTGCACTGTAATTAGTAACAGGAAGAGTAATTTGTGAACATCAAGTTGGTTTTTTTTCCCAGCAGTTATCTTTTTAACCTATCTAATTAGTCACAGAGATTTAAATTTTTAATTAACCAGTACACCCCATCTTTGCCTAAACACCACTCTGTCCCACACTACTTAGCGCTACTGCTCCTCCTGTAGTATTTCTGCAGACTATCTGGAGAGGCACGAAGCAGCGAAATGATTACAAGCCAAACCAGAAGTATGTCCACTTGCACATCTGGAAGGCATTGTAAAGCATTATTAGAAGTGCAAACACCACACATACTTGGTGTGTAATCTTACAGGACTGTAAGATCAAGAGCTTTCACCACAGATTTTGAAACTCAGCTGAGCTCTTTCTCGCCTTGTTTGCTTGTTTACAGATAAACAACATTCTTCTAAGTTTTTGGAATTTGCATCTCTAAAATGTTTATCCCTGAAATGCATTCCTACTCTTCTCTAGGCATTCTTTTACTTAAAAAAGAATTAGGATTTCCTTAAGGCCGACGCCACATTTACCTCAGTAGTTTCCTCTTCTTGGCAGACTCGGTGGGGGCTCGGGGGGCCCTGCCCACCTGCTTGCTGGGGGTGCAGAGCAAGGCCTGTGCAGACCTCAGCCACTCACTGGTTGGTCGTGCTCCATCACCTTCCGTGTGCACTCCTGTCCTCCACTGGAATCTCTCAGTGGATCCTGGAGCCATGGTCACCAGGCCTGTGTCTCCTTCGCCCACGCTGTCATTATCGGATGAATACTCAGAGATATCTGTTGAAGGTGTCTAAACAAACAGAAACAGAAAAGCTATTTAATCAGAAAGCTAGGGAGATGGCACAGAGTTAGGGAGGTAGCTAGTGGTGTTCCCCAGTGAGTCACAAGCTGAGTGCAAATTTATTGCCCATTTATTACTATAACTTGGATGACTTAGCTGGAAATGGCATTAATCTTTTGGGAGTCAACCTGAACTCCTGGACATGAGGACTGTCTCTTGAGGGACAACTGGGATGAGTAACATCCATTTTTTCAAACAATGAGACCTGGAGAATTTATCAAAATCACAGAATTAACCAGGTTGGAAAAGACCTTCGAGATCATCACCCTATTACCCAACACCATCTGATCAACTAAACCATGGCACGAGTGCCACATGCAGGATTTTTTTAAACACTTCCAGGGATGGTGACTTCACAACCTTCCTGGGCAGCCCATTCCAATGGCTAATCACTCTTTGTGTGAGGAATTCTTTCTAACATCCAGCCTAAACCTCCCCTGGCACAGCTCAAGACTGTGTCCCCTTGTTCTGTCACTGGTTGCCTGCGAGAAGAGACCAACCCCACTCAGGTACAACCTCCTTTCAGGTAGCTGTAGAGAGGTAAGCCAGTGCTTGTAATTGTTTCCAGACAGGTGTGAGGATTAAAGCACATTTTCAGGAAAGCCAGAAAAAGACTAATCAGTGACAGGAAGTCAGAGTGGCAGGAAAGCTGAGAGGGAGATTTCACATCACAATTCCATTTGGGAGGTTGGCTTCCACAATCTGAATGGCAGGAGTGGAACACATGCCTTTGCTGAGAGCTCACAGCTAGCACAAGTATGCAACCTCTTATTAAAACAATACTTTAGTGGTCAAAGTTGGCCTTCCCCTATGCCCAGTAGGTCTACAGCTTCTCAGGAAGGTTTCAGAAGTTGAGCATAAGCTATCAGGCCACATCCAGGTAGCTCCAAGGACGGATCCATCGTTGCTGAGCAGACAGCACTGCGAGCAAGCGTGGCTGGAGCTCAGACTTACAAAACCTCATTGGAACTCTTCTGCCAGAGAACTGAAGGACACACTGAACTCATCTCACTGAAGGAGGGATGCAAGGAGAGGATGAAAAGGCCCAAACCCTAGTCTATACAGATATGTGGAAGGATAAGAAGGCTGGCAGAGAAAATTCACATGCTTTGGCTCAGCTTGTTTTACTGTCTTCTACAGTGGGTGCACACAAGCAGGGCAAGGCAGTTGAGTTAGCACCCTAATGTGAGCTCTGCACAGTTACATTTGCTATGCTGTCTTGACCCAGTACTTAAAGTACTACTAAGCAAAAATACTTAGAAAGTGGTATTTTATTTAGTACTAACAATCTAAAACTTTGAAAGAGACAGAAGACTAAAAAACATGAGCTGGGCTCAGTCTTCAGGAACTGGTTGACAAAAAGCAGCGAAAGAACCATTCTGTGCAAGTTCTGGCAGGGGAGCATAGTACCAGTCCCATTCACTGGGACCACCATCAGTAGCACAGATCGAGGAGGCTTGCACAAAGCTACCCTGTAGAAGAGAACTCCAGCCCTACCCTTGAAAGAACCAAAACCCAGTGCAAAACACTGTGTTCGTGTTTTACATGGGGAACTGGAAACCCCCAAAGACTGATTTTACTCCAGATCACCTTGCCTCAGTCATAGCATAGGTCCTGAAGAATAAAACAGTAAAAACCAGCCTGTTCACAGATTCACATATTGCACTGGGTTGCAAGAGACCCTCGAAGGTCATCTTGTCCAACCCCCCTGTAGTCAGCAGGAACACCTCAACTACATCAGCCTGCCCAAGGCCTCCGGTCTAATGCAGCAAGCAGCTCTCCACACAGGTTAACTGAAAATTTACTTAAAGTTCAAAGATAAAAGAGGAAAGGGAGAGAAATCACTGCATTCACTAATGCTGCTGCATGTCATTAATTAGTGTAATCATCTGAAACCAACATTTCTGGACTGTGCACAGAAATGAGTTCAGCTCTTGCCAGTTCTTTAATTCGCTCTTCACGTAAATGATGAGACACTGCGTTCATGTTCTGAGAGCTCACCCAAGTATTCTGGCAATTGGAAGGACCTTTTAAAGTTATCCAGAGAAGGAGAATAGCTAAGAGAAAGTAATTAATATCAGCCTGTTTTAAAACACAACACAGTCAACATTTGTCCCCTGGCAACAATATTTCTCTGAAAACAAACTCCTTCCACGTTGGCAAAGGGCCAGAAAGAAAAGGTTTCAAACAGAACTAGAGCAGTAAGCAAGCTCTTCATTCCTAAAGCACCATTCCAATGCACTCTCTTGCTTTGGGAATGCTTTGATTTTGCCATGCTATCCACTGCACCTAAAAAAAAGATGCAAACCTGAAGCTCTTTGAGAAAGCAAAATGTTTGCTTTGGATCTTCTGAACAAGCTCACCAGCTGGCACTAAGATGCTTCAGTGTGCTGCAGGATGTCCAAATCTTCTCTTACTGACAAAAAATGGCTAATTCTACATAAAAATAACTTTTTTTTTTTTGATGCAGACAGAGGTCACTTAGTCTGTCATTTCCCTCTCTAAAATTCATACATTTCTTCCCTTCTGTTATCTCACTCCAGCTTAGCTCAAATGGCAGAACTAATAGGGTTTCTCAGAAGGCACCCTTAGGGAACCAGACTTTAGCGGGTCACAGCGCCAAGTTATGTCAGAAATGGAACCATTATTTGAGAGTTGCAGACTTTGATCAGTGTACGTACAAAGGAAAATTAATCTTGTGGCATTTCCTTTCCTCCTTGCTCTCTCACATATCTTTAACTCTGGAAGTGTTTTCTATTATCCCCTGCCTGCTCTTTTCCTCTGTTCTGATTCCATTACTCTTTTCAGAGCTAATTTACATTTCCCCTAACTACCCTCTAATGACAGCTGTCAGGATGGGTGGCAGATGACTGGTACTAGCACCCAGGGTGAGCTTAGTAACTGTCTTGCCACCTCTCCTTTAAACACACTCCTTTCTGATAAGCAAGGCTCCATTTGCACTCCTGGGACTCTTTGCTGTCCTGCACGCAAAGGGATTCAAATGCAGCAAACTTCTACAGAGAGTTAGTTACAGGTTGCAAAGCAATTCTTATACCTTGCATGGAACTCCAAAAACCAGAATGAGCACAAAAGCCACTGGATTTGCTACAGTGAATATTCACAAGCATAAATCACCAGAGCAGTGTGTCAAAGGCTCAGGCTATGCTAATGAATGCTTGAAGCTAACTCCACCAGAAGCTGGCTTGCAGGATTATAGGGAGTAGGGTAAAAGAAAAAATGTTTCCCCTTAATTAATCAACATAAAATTAATTCAAGCATTGTGCACACAGATAGTACAGGATATTATTCAGCTCTTTAAAGATAATTCAAGATATAAAGGACTTAAAGCTTGCAGTTCTCTTCAAAGCTCTGTGTTTTCTGAAGCTCCAACTGAAGCAGTGAAATTCCTGCCAAATATTTTCCTAGTACCTTGAGAAATAATTTGGTTCTCGGTAAGATAGCTACTTTCACTCCAGCAAGATAAAATTCAGATACACCTTCAAGAGAAGAAACTGAATATTCAAGTGCAGAGCTAGGCGTGTGCTGCTCTCTGGGTGACACCAAGCTTGCTTCTCACGGAATAACCACAGCAACAGCACGCAAAATGGGCAAGATTAGGTAGCAGTGCGTGGGCAGAGATAACAGCATGACAAAAAGAACAACAATGAGAGACATAAATCACTAATGAGATATTTTAGGACTTGCAAGCCCAAACTGACACAGCACATTAACTGGAATTTTGTAAATGGAAGAGCCACGCAGTGTTATTATAGAGACAGCATGTATTTAAAATGGAACTCAGATAATGCCTAGTTGTTCAGCCAAGTGCAGCATTCCTCCTCAGCACATGTGCTCAGACCATCTGATCTGCCCTAAATATTTATCAGCGGGGCTGGACCAGCACACTAGGAAATGACAGGTCCTGCTCCACACACACTGGCATGTTCTGCCTGCCATCGCAGGACACTGAGCCATAGGCTCTTCAAGGCCACGAGAACAGCCACCTCAGGCATCTCTCTGGGAGTCTCCAAGAGCAACTACCACTGAGCTTCTTTCTCCCTGCTCAGCCACTGCAACATTTCCCTCCACAAACATGGGAATGAACTTTTGCTATCTCCTAGACGCCACCACCCCTAGGCTGGAATGCAGTCGTTATTAACACACAAAATCATTTATGCCAAGCAGCAAAGGAGAATGCTTTATCTAGTGAATATGGAAGAGACATGTAGGGAGCAACACTGTAATTATTCAAAGCAGAATTTGGTCACAGGCTGCACCCTCATCTCCTCTTAATGGTGTTTTGAGACCTTTAAACAAGTGGTTAGGACTTCTCTCCTATGACTCATTAAGAAGGATTCTCTGCATCCAGCAGACCAGTGCTTCCTATCATAAAGGAAATTGATTCATGACTATCTCTGAAGGAAGAAGGCCAGCTACTAGACCTTAAGCACCACTGCTGACTCTGCTGGGCTACCCTTTGGAGAGCTCCTGGGGAAGTCTTACTCATGTATGACCCAATTTATTCTGTGAAATCTGTCAAAATCATAGCTGTGGCAGTTAGGGTCTTTAAAGGTTACCCCAAGTATGATTCAGTTCAAAGGAAAAATACCAAGAGCTGTTATCAAAAGCAAATGGGTCAGTTTCAGAGATGCCTTCATGGGTTGAAGGATTTGAAAGAGCTTTGACCTAGCTGCAGGAATTATTAGAATGATATGGCTGCTGTTGAGTATGACCAGCAGTTACCTTCTGATGCTGGGCTTCCTGCACAGTTTCTGACACCAAGAAAAGGTGTGGAGGGTGCCATGGACAGGAATTCTTGCTTCAAAGAGTGAGGAAGTTGAAGTACAGCACACAAGCCCACAAGATGGTGTTTTATATCACACATGAAATAACAATTAACAAAATAACTAACTTATATCACCGTTCGTCAGCTCCTGTATCTTGTGGAGATCACAGCACCTTGAAGTGGAAAATGAGGTGACGACGAGGACCACATGCAGTACGTTTTTGGCTTTGCATTCTTTTTTGTCAAGGGAGAGGTGCATGTTTTTTGTTTGCTCTGAGCTCTCACACATAATCCTGTACACATACACCATTGGCAGGCAGCATTCTGCACACAGCACTAATGCTTTTAGAAAGCAAGAATGGAAAACAGAATAAGATTTTGCACACAGAAACCTCATGAATATCTGTTCTCGGAAAGAAAAACGTTGGGAGAGGAGAGATCTAAATCACAACAAAATGGACTTTTTATAGACCTAATGACAAGATGGTATTTTTTTTTTTTTTTTTAGTCAGTGGTAAGGAAGATGAAATCGAAGCCGTAAGTTCTAATCCTGAGCAGAAACCTCAGCTTTTACAAGGCAAACAGGTTTAGCAGGCTATACCTCTGAAGATACATCCACAAGCTGTTCCAGCTTGCCTCTCCCAGAACAGGTTGTTCTAAGGCATGGATCAGCCAACTGAAACAGGTGAGGCTGTCTTCTCAGCCCAAGTGCATTTTTTTTTTTACAGGAAATAAGGCAGTAAGGCAAAAAGCACTGCATTTATTTCTTAGCATACTCTTTAGGTGTAGAATTAAATAGCAATTCTGAAGGTAAACTGGAACAAAATGGCTACATGCCAGGCACAAAGGCAGGGAAGAACAGGAGAGGACAGTGAGCTAGAAATGGGCCTGAAGCAGAAGTTTGCCAACAACGGTTAAAGGATACTGATTTGCACTGAATGGAGTTTAAGGGAAATCCTGCTGCCATCTTCACACCCACAGCATTTGTGCTGCAACCACACCTCTTAAAAGCCTCAATTTTAGTAGTTAAATGGAGGTTTAGCATTAGGAAGTCAAACTGTCACTTCCTAAAACTCTGCATTACCACTGATGTCTCCACCAGCCTGTGATCAGATGAACAGTCAAATTCTAGAAGACCCAACGATGCTGAAAAATGTCACCACAGATAACCCAGGAGTGCTTTTTCTGCTTTGCCTTGTTTTATTCTTTTCAATCATCCCAGGACACCCTCAGTTTCTCCCAGAGAAAATGACTGGCTGTTAAAGACAATTTGGACCAATTTAAGCATACTGTTAGCCAACGTTAGAGCCAAGTGGATTACTGTAACCCTTGCTCTCCATTCCTCCTTTAAAAAAAAAGAAGAGGGGAGGGGGGAGACGCCACTTCACATGTTGCATCTTGCAAACTATTCAGGGACAGAACCAGGGCTCCTCTCCTGCAACTGCACATTATCCCACGCAGTCGAGCTCTCATCTTGATAAGGATTCTCCAGATGACAGTCTCAAGTTTTCAAATATAAATACCTGACTCTGATAGGGCATGCAGATAATTACATCATTTCGCACAGAAGCCTCAACATTATGCACCGAAGCCTGGGCACACGAGAAAATTACAGTCAGCTTAAAATACCACTTAAACAGGGTTTAGCTCTTGACACAGAAATTGTTACTTTCATGTTTCCAAGGAACAGATGTTATCACGTGGTTTGATAACCTACTTTCACATTCTTTGTTTGTAGCTATTCACCCAGTTTCATTTATTTAAGTCAGTGGATTCAGGCCATGAAACCTCAGTTTTACTGTCTCTATTTTAGGTGATGCTATGGTAATCTTCCAGGTTCACGCTTGGATGTAACAAGAGGACTCAACTGAAAGGCATGATTAAAAGCCAAATTATTATTTATGAGCTAAACCCTAAAGCGCCCAGACTAAACACCTGCAGGATTCAGTAGGAACTGTTAAGGGAGGAAATACATTTCTATCTTCAAGCAACTCTTCTGTTTTGTTCCAAGTCTCCAGAGAGAACAAATACTTGCAATGAGAGGTAATATTTTTCACTAGACAATCTGATTTAACAGTGGAGAAAACAGACAAGCTTTCAGCGTTGAGCCCCTCTCTATGTCCCAAAGGTCTATGGGCTTTTTTTTCCCTCTAAATAGAACACTTGGTAAAATAGTTATCTAAATAGATAAAAATTATCTAAATAGATTAACTTAGATTAACTAAATAGTTCCTTATACAATCTCTTTAGCCCACACGGTTGTGAAACAATCCTGCAAGCTTTACAACACAGAATCATAGAATGGCATAGGTTGGAAGAGACCTTAGAGACCTTACCCCAACCTCATCACGATGGGCACCTTTCAACTGCTCAAATCCCCATTCAACCTGGCCTTGAATATCCCCAGGGAGAAAGCATTCACAACCTTCCTAGGCAACCCATTGCAGAATTTCACCACCTCTGTACTGAAGAACTTTTTCCTAAGATCCAGTCTAACCCTACTATCCCTCAGCGTTTAAAACCATTCCTTCTAATCCTATTGCTAGACCCCCTTATGAAAAGACCCTCTGCAGCCTTCCTGTAGAATGCCTTCAGGTATTGGAAAGGAACTCTAAGGCCCCTCAGAGTCATCTTCTCTCAATTTCTTTCTAAAAAAGAAACCATGAGAAAACACCTCTCAGTAATGTCACTGTTGAGACCAAACAAAGACTTTAAAGCATCTTTCGTATTATATTTTCTTTCCAAAAGTAGGTGATCATGGTAAGCATGTTGTTTTTTGAGATGAAAGGAAACAATTCCACGAAAAGAAGCTAAAGGAGAGATTGCAGACAGGTATTGAGTGAAGAACAAACTATGCACACGGACTTCTCATCTTTGGTTGATCTGCCTGCAGCTTCCTGTGAAAGCCCTTACAGAAGCACTTACCAAAAAGGGGCAGGGGAGAAAAAAAAAAAAAAAAAAAGGATGAAAGACAACCATCAGTGTTGTATAACACACCAGTGCAATACAGGCATCAGTTCTGCAATAATGCTGGGCTCTGAGTGGAAGTTCTTTTGCTCGCTATTTCCACAGGGGTACACAGACACTTCTTGCATTCAGGCTCTGCTCTCGCAGCTCCGGCACGGGCAGCTGCAGGAGACACCGAGCTGCTGGGCAGCGCAACACATTACACTAATTTTCTTCTACTCCCACTCACTCCACATTCTTCTCACTTGACTGTTCTCCCCTTTGCCCCATTTATTGCTCCACAGTGGCTGCAGTACTGCCCCCAAAGCCTAAAATAGTCGCTTCGTTTCTTCCCTCCTCTTCATTTCTTCCTTCTTGCAACCCCTTCCCTCCTCTCCAGAAGTCCTGCCACAACCTTCTTTTTCTAGATCACTGTTTCACGTTTTTGCACTGTTTAAACTATTTTCAACAGCAAACGTTTCAGGGCAGGAAACGTCTTCCCCTGTCTGAAATACAGTGTGTGTATGAATACAAAAGCACCACCTTCACCTAAACTGATTTTTAATGAGGATGAGAGCACCTATATGCAGACTGAAGAAACAGAGGGCACATTTAATTGCTCTTCCAAATGAGCCAAAGAACACTAAACAAGAAAACTAGTTTAAGAAAAAAAATACATTAAATGTACTCTGCTAAAATTAATTCTGTCTGGAGAAGGAACAAAGGAAAGGGAGCACAACACTAAGTTTACAAATTTTCTTTCAGATCATGTGCCTAAACTTTGAAGGAGCAGAGAGAAAATAAAGTTACTGTCAATTGCACAAAGCACTGTAACTGAAAATTGCCATGTTGTTATAAATACACGTTTTATAGCAAGAGTCAGAGGTGCTAACTGCTGCAATACTGTATTTAGTTTGACACTTAGTTGTGCTGATTGTTTGCAGTGCCTGAGAGAATTTCAGAAGGCAGATGGGTTAAAACTCCTCTGAGATGGAGACGAGAGCCAAGCCACGTGTGTCACTTTACACAGCCACACGACAGCCAGAGCGTGGGGATAAGACACATCACAGGGTACATGGAGACAATCAGATACTGACAACTTGCATTAGTAAATAAACATACCACATAAACATAGCAGAAAGAACACACCTGAGTGTCCCACTAAGGCAGTAATTACAGAGCACCCTTCAACTCAGCGACTGCAAGTCTCTAAGGACTGGCTTGCATGGAAAACTTGCAAAGAGAAGAGCTCTGAAATCCAAGCATCACTCGTTTGTACTAACCAGTTCCTTATAAGGATTATAAAGCTTGCATAAAGGAGGAAGATTAAAAAGAATTAAGGTAATGCTTCTCAATCACAGGGAAAGAGAAAAAGCCTCGGTGCAGGTCTGCATACTTGAACACACTTTAAACAGCAACAGCCGAATGGCTGCCACAGCAGTCACTAGTCTCTTTTGGCTCCATGCCTCCACTATCTCAAACCAGATCAAGAGGTTGTGATGGCTCAATTTCACTTCCATTCTTAAATCAATGCTTGCTTTACTTCAGAAAGGCCTTGTGTGTGCAGTCAAAGCACACAGAACTGTCCTTTTCCTTTCTATTAGGGTAGCACCTGTCGATGTGCATTTACGCATGCAAAATGCAACCTCTGCAAGAATCGGAGGTGGCATCATGCCCCCCATACCTTTTCTGGTTTTCTTTGTTTGGTTCGGTTTTGGGGGGGTTGTTTGGATTTTGTTTAGTTTTGTTTTTAATGGCAGATAGTCTCAAAGCTGACAAGCTAGTGCTAAAACAACGCATGTTGATTCAGCTTCTAGGCAGAGCACACAGTATGTCCTTCAAGATGCTATTAAACATTCCTTACTTATTTTCCTCTTCCCAAGGTAAAACACACTCGTGATGTTTGTCCTTCACACCAAACCCTACAGCTAGCACATTTTTTCAAACCACTGAAAATCTGTTTTTTTTCTGGAATTTCTAAGTGACTATTTGCATTCCGATCAAAAATTGCAAGTTACGTATGAGGCAACTAAAAACACTGCACAAGCTGCAGTTTCCTGAAACGTCCAGGGCCACAAAGCCAGGCCCAAAGTTCGTTCTGAAAGTAAATGGCAAAAACCTGTTTTGTACTAAGCAGCAGTTAACTCAAACACCAGCAATTAGGGGTTTCACTCTGGGAGCTCTGCTCAGCACTGAGGAGCTGGGTTGGGAGGAGAGCAAAGAGCCAGGTTGAGAGAGGAGAGGGACAGCAGCAGCAGCTTTGAATCACAGAAGTTAGGGGCTGAAGGAACCTCGAGAAAGTGCTCGAGCAGTTCTGGGCATCCAGCTGCACCCCTTTTAGGAAGTGTCTGACAGGCAGCTCTTGCCTAAATGCAGAAGTGCAATTGTTGGTATCAAATTTGTGCTTGTCTTACTGGCAACTATTTTAAATGCAATCTTTTTTCTTAGCAGTTAAACAGCAGTGTCTGATGTAGTCACTACTTCAGTAGCATGAACAGTCCCCACAGCCTATTTTAACTGCACCATTTTCTATTCCCCACTGCAAATCACCACAGATACTTGGGCATATAGTCAACACAACTGCCCTCTGGATAATATGGATTCCCCAGCTGACAGCAACAGTAATTCCATTTTGGACAGAAAGATGTCTAGCAGAGTTGGGGTTGTGTTTTGGTTTGGTTTTTAAATACTCATACATTTTTTTAAAACCCAGTCTTTTAAAATCCAAAGAATTCCACATAGCTTCAAGGATAATTTTCCAGGGTGCAATACAGGGCAGAACTCCAGCATAACTTAGTTCAGCAATATCTTACTTTCTATTTGTCAAAAGTCCAGTCAGTTCATCTCTACTGCTGCTTTACTGATTTAAACTCCAACTCACACAGGCAATAGCAGAAGGGCAAGTTCCTCTTTTTTCCCCCTAGAGTTATCAGTTCATTTAAAGCAAACTGCACATTAATAACAAACCTCGTTAAAATAAGGCAAAACCTGCAGTCAGTTAAAAAAAATCAGAATAAACCCAAACAGATGTGTCATCTAATGGTGCAAGATGATTTAGTCTAGGCAGAAAGGGGAATAACTGAGGATCCAGACTAGAATATTCTTGTAGAAAAGATAGTGCCTCGGTTTTTAAATCTGGCAAAACGATGCAAGAGTCCACTTGCAGCATTTAAACCCTTGGTTTCCAAAAGGCTGACTTCAGATTTCCACTGAAGCTACTGCAATTCAGAGCATTAATATAACACATACCACGGCCTCAGGATAAAAATCCTTTTGACATGTTTATTGACATCCACTACAGCCAAATTTACACTTGGAAATCTTAGACATTTCAAATACATTTTCCCTCCATATTGCCAAAAGTAAATGGATTCCGTTCTGCATTCATCACTTAGGAGGGAGGACTGTCTACATCACAAGCTGACCATTTGTATCAATTTGCCAGAGTACCATCAAACAAGTGATTTCTCCCTCCCCCCACTTCTGTCCTCGAAAATTGCATCAATACAGCCAAATGTAAGTCCTATTACTCCTGGAATGCACTTAGAGAAGAAACACAAAGCCTACCCCATGCAAAACAGCAGAAGTGTGCCATTACACTCAGACTACCTGACAAGGCAGCCACTTCTAAAGGAAAAAAAAGTGCTCAAGAAATTGAAAATTCAATTTTGCAAGTCAGCCGCACTCTCAACCACCACAGTGAAAGCACATGTGTGCATGCACACACCCCATGACATCCTTAGCACAAGCATTTACATTTCTTTGTTCAGACAAACCTGTCCCCTGCCTTTTAAAAAACAGCACATTTTTTCCTACCCAGTTTCAGGTTTGTCTTTGTGCATTTTAATACACCTGCTGTTAACCTGTTAGCTTGTTCTGTTTAACCTATGAGGACTCTGGCTATAAAAGGGTGCTCAAATTCACTGTTTTTTGCAGAACAACAACCTCAGTTATCTTCACTAACAACTACACGAGGCTGGAATAGTTCAGCACAAACATTACTGAACAGAAAAGGAAGAACAGCACAGGCTGAAACTAGATTCTTGAGCTTAACACATAAGATTCTCCCTGCCCCTAAACCTCCACAGCACTCCATTACACACACATACTCTCTAGAAATTAGTTTCAAATATAGAAAAAAATCTGGAGAACTTTGCTGGCAGCTAATTTTACATTTAAAGGATTAAAACACAAAATTGGGGAGCAACAGCAGTGATGCTTTCTTAAACTCTGAACCTCAAAACTTAAGGACAATATTCCAAGAGGCTTTATTGCTTCACATGATGCTATACTGATAAACCAGGACTTTTGAGGACATAAAAACCATAAAGCCTGAAGTCCTGAATTGCAAGTATGTAAGTCCAGGAAAAACAAAGGTAGATCATATAAGCCTATTTCATTGGACAACCATTTAGAAAGCACAGTGAAAGGAGAGGATCCGGGAGGCATAAATCAGGTGTTCTATGGAAGCAACACCACTGGGTTTATGTGCATGGGTTTTCTAGATACTAAAATATTACCACATAGCATGGCCAAAGCTGTGAAGACTGAGTGCACAAATGTGGCCTCTCTATGGATACAGCCTTGGCAGAAAGATGCACAGATGTCTGAAGTAGTTTGACAGGCAATACATAAAACTAGTTTGGGGGAAGCAGAGGAACACAAGTAGATGGCAACCACCACCAAAAGTTTTCTCATGACTGATCAAGTAAACTTGATCCAGAAGATTTCTAGAGAGAGCACAACCCTGAACTCACGAAATAAAAATCCTGGGAGAAATGTGGGGAATTCTCTCTTTAAGATACAGGAGAGGAAGCCATAGCTGTAATAGAACCCAAGGATCTACTTTAAAAGACACATGACATCCATCAAGCACTGCCTGAACATGTGAACCTTCACAACAAAATGTGCTCCCGTGGTGTAAGCAAAGGACTGAGTCAGAAGGTCTGACATTTAAGACTGGATCTATCATCAGTTCCTGTGGTTTGCGGAGATGCTGTTTAGGACAAAATTTTCACAAGTGACTCTCAACTGCATCTGGCAGCTTGGCTCTCAAGGTTTGTTTTTTTTCCTTTTACACAGGTGTTAGATTTTGAAAGTGCTCATTTAGTTGTTTAACTCTTCAAAACAGACTATTGATCACTTTGATAACTTCATGAAGGCTGCCACAGGAAAAAAAAAGCATTAGAAGTGTTTATGCATGCAAATAAATAAGGTTACCCTCAGCTATGAAACTAGGGCTTTTATTCCAAGGGTCCATTAATAGCATTTAGACAAATCCAAGAGGTCAGCCAAAATCTTTCAGTCCTGTTCCCAAAGCCTCCTGATGAATCCAGCTTTTTCAGTACCTAGCATTTCAAGAGTTTCTTAAAGCACTCCTTCTGGACATACCCAGGTGCAGTGCAACTCTGCAGGCTCACGGTTTGTGTTCCATTTAAGCCTGTGAGTACAAAGTTGGCACTTGTGTATCTACACTTGTAGTGTGGGTTTATGCTCTGCAGAGATCTCCACTCAGCATGCTTGCAGTGGAAAGCACATCCACAACAGTAAACACATAACTCTTCTGTAATGCACCAGACGTTTCAGCCTAAGCAGTGAGAAATCCAAACTCCAGCAACACTTTTTAGCTTAAGAGAGTTTAAATCCCTCCCTCAGGGAATTGCTCAGCCTGACAAACGAAGCAATGAGGTCAGTTCTACTTCTCCCTCAAAGCCTGGCCCACTGTGGAAGAAACAAGAAGATTCAAAGGGTCTTTAAGAACTCAAATCCCAGCTCCACATCAAACAGGCATTAGATAAAATGCAGGAACACCAGGGAGCTTAAGCGTTCCTTGGTTGGAAAGACAGTAGCTGGGAATCCTGGTCTTTAGCACTTAAGCTCTTCTGTTCAGTGTATACAGGAGACAGGCATCTAGACCTAAGTCTGATGCTGTTTTGCAGGCCAGGACTGAGATTCGTGCAGTTCTGGCATGCCGATGGCTGCGCCGCAGAAAGCAGCCCAGTCCTGAGCAGCCTCCAAATGTGCTGCAGAGTTTTTTTGAAATCCACACAACTCCCAAAAGGCAAATCTCCCAACGTCAACCCTGATCACAGCAAATCTGCAACAATTCAGTCCTCTTTAGCTGCCTGACCAGACTTCAATTACTGCCGTTTGGAATTTTACAATGACACCGCACGACCAAGCGCAATTTAATTGGATTTTCGTTTGTTAGTTAGAGGAGTTCCACTCCAATTCTATACTTCCTTGACTCAGTGCAGAAGTTCAAGCTGTGAAGCCAGCACTGGATTTTGCAATGCATTCAGGACTTTTAAAAACATCTCTCAAAGTGGTCAGAGAAGTTAGTACTCAATAGGAAGTTGTTTCTCGAAAGGAAATTGCAAGTTTCAGTTGAAGAGGAAGATGGAGAGTTAGAATTAACTAACTGTTCCAAAACCTTCAGAAAGCAGGAAGGGTTTGTGAAGGTTGTGTGAAGAAACTGCACGCAATGCTGTAAACAAGCTGGGTTTAGGACCGTGTAAATAACTTCAGAATGTCTCCAATTAAAAGAAAAACACATAACTCAAAACCCAACACAAATAAATGTCTCCCATCAAGCTGCACATATTTCTGAAAGGACATAACAGATACCCTTCCAATTGTCACATTGAGATCTATTTATTTACCCACTGGACAGGCTAGAAGCAGACTCTTCCAAGTGGCTAAGACAAAACCTTCAGGTTCTGCACCTCCTCGGTCATGCAATGTGTAACAAGGGAGGGTATTTGATAGCAGGACGCTTGCTACAGAATCACAGAATGGTTTGGGTTGGAAGGGCCCTTAAAGTTCATCTAGCTCCAACCTCCCCTGCCATGAGCAGGGACACCTTCCACTAGACGTCATTGCCCAACCTGGCCTTGAACACTTCCAGGGAGAAGGAATCCACCACCAACCTGGGCAACCTGTTCCAGTGCCTCACCACTCTCACTGTGAAGAATTTCTTCCTAATATCCAGTCTAAATCTCCCCTCTTCCAGCTTAAAGGCATTCCTCATTGTCTTACCACAAGCCCTAATAAGGAGTCCCTCCCCAGATTTCTTGTAGGCCCCCTTCAGGTATTGGAAGGCTGCTATAAGGTCTCCCCAAGCTTTCTGCCTTCTCTTCTAAATTCTGTTGAAGTTTTCCCTCTCACTCAACTTTCCAGCATTCTAGATTTCCCCAAAGATCAGAGGTTATTTTAATGCACATTCGGCCAGCAGCAAAGCAACTTGTATTACAATTTGGCCAATTAATCCATTTAGCTTAACCTATATTTACATCCAATGTCCAAACCATAGGTGTCTGGCCACAAACACAGAAAGGGCAATGGGCTGGGCAGATCTTTGGTCTATCCCCAACAGCCATTCTCACATCCTATCAGAAAATATTCCTCTGCAGCCAGCAAAGAGCTGCATGCTTGCAGGGTCATTTAAATATGCAAATTAGATTTAAAATGTACCAACTAAAGACTATATTCTCAAACATGTGGCCAGCAAAGAGACTTGCTTTGCCTTTCACAGCCCACAACACTCACTTCAAGGTGTGACTACATGTATACACCATTGGTAAAACCTTGCCAATTACCTTGGTACTGTACCTGAATGTAACTGGGATTGTGCCCAGCTCACAGACACAGCTTTTGCTGTAATACCATGATAGCGTGGGCTTGGCATGATTACATCATACATGGTACCTTGGCAGCAGGCAGCAGCTCCACCACCTGAGCTCAAGGCCAAGCCATCAACAGATGTGCTGAATGCAGTTGTCTGCATATTCTTACAAAGCCTTTTCCATTTATTATGTTTAATTTACTGCCCTTATCTTCGTGCAAAGTCTGGATGCCCAGTGAGTTGTGAGAAAACGTGCAGGAACAGGCAACAAACTCTAGCCTTGCTGTGATTGCTTTGCAAACATGATGCTGAGTTTCTCACTCCCAATAGAGTATCATGGTTGGAAGGCATGAAGCCTGAAACCTGTCATGCACATGTCCCTTGGAACCACAGATATGCTCACTTCTGAGCTCTGGGCCTTTCAGTGTGAGATCAGTTACTGCGGAACAACCCTAAGCTCCTTCTAACCTTCTCAAATAACACTCTCAGCCATTTGCAATTCTTCTCCCAACAGTATTTTACCTTTTAGCTCGACACCAGCCTATGCTAGTTTGAGATGGCAACAAAAATGAGCCATACGTGCCACCTTGTGAAGCCCATGCATCTAGTTCTATTAGACAGAACTGCCTTTCTTCACTATGTGACATCTGCCCCTTCCTTTCCTTTCTCTTCATCCTCCTTGCACAAGAGATGAAACAGGGCAGAAGTAAATACTGGAACTGTACATCAACTAGACACATTTTTAAAAGGCTGCTAGCATAATCAAGGTCTGCAAGAAAGAGCACTTACTGTGTTTTATTAAAATTATAGGATTAACACCAGGGTGTTGGTTGTAGCAGCACATTTTTCTTACTTTGAGGATGAATCTGAATGCACCAGAAATCAGAGACCCACATTTAGCTTGCATAAAATGGAAGAGACAGTAGCTGAGCTGGGTACTCGAGGAGCTATGAGGACAAGTTTACCCAGCTCACTGCTTAGAAGAGATGCTCTCTGGAGGCCATGCTTCTGAATTGTGCATGGCACAAGTTGCTTTCCACACCTATCAGCCTCTCAAAAACTTTAGTAGGCTGGGTGGACTAAAAACAACTCCTCACAGCTTCAGAGCCACACACAGCTTCAATCACTGATCAACAGTAAAAGAAATTCATCTACTGAATGCTGGCAGCATGATGGTCGGGGACAGCAAGAAAAGACACACAAACAGTATCCTTACAGATTTAGAGGAGGAAAAAGGAATTTGCAGTAACATTTCTTCTTTTCCCTGCTCTCATCACCACCCCCCAGAAAGTAAATGACAGAGCCATGTACACTCCTGCACGGTGGCTTTAACGTGCTGAGTGATGAGAGGTGACAATGATGACTACAGGCCATGCTATGCACCTTCAGAGGGCTTTAGGTTCGCACTGAGGGGCCAAATGGGGCTACCGTGTATCTAGACTATTTCACTCTGATTAAAGGTGTAATTATGTAGTTAGTCATAATAGCTGCCATACTTTAAAAGAAACCCACCTCTCCTTCAGGGGAAGGGAAGGAAATTATGCTACTTTATTCATCCAAACACACTCTCAGTTAAATTCAAATGCAGTATGTGGACTAGATAAATACAGTGACACACAGCCACAAACACTTAGTAATCCAAGATAGAACAAGGAGATGAATCTTTTAACCTATAATCTTCACGAAGGGAAACTAAATCTTATGATTAAGAGTTCTGTCATATCTCTGCAGGTATCAGTGGAGGCTGCCTGTTTTCTTCTCAGCTGGCATATGAAATTCATGCTGCTTTTAGGGCCCAAATATGAGCAAAGACACTGCAAACATGAGGTCTGACACTGAGCTCAAGAGATTTACTCATGGGTATCCACATATACACTCCATAGATTCTTAGTGCCAGCCTACCCCTCTTTCTCAGCACAAAACAGAAGTCTTTTCCTTCTCTTCTCAGTGTATCTTCAATCCTGAAACAGTCTCACTCCATTTGCTCAGCAAATAATCACTCCATGTCCACAGGAGTAATTATTCTTATCCTTGCCAGCACAGAGGGGTTTCCTTGACTGAGGTCACCTTTCACAGAGAAAGAAGTTAATCTCAAATAGCCACCACTATTCAGGAATAACATGAGGGAAGGCAGTTTCTGTATATACCTTTTAAACTAACACTTCTGGTTACACAGGTGAGAAGGTGAAAAAGAAAACAGACAATAGGCAAGCTTCAGGTTTTCAGCAGATTTCTACTGACACTCCATGTCCACATTTAACACCACTAAAAACACTTAGAGATCTGTTCCCAGCGAGAGGTGCCTGCAGACCCTGCAGGAGGTTCAGTTGCCTGAGAAGACTAATTCAGGCCACACACACCTGGTTCACTTGAACCTGGAGAAGGGGAGGCAGGGTCTATGCAACATCTTGATCCACAGCAGGCCCAGCCCCCAGACCAAACGATGAAACCAGCTTGGACAAAAGGCACATCACATTTCAAGTTAAAAAGGAGACGAGCACAATATACAGGAGACAAAGTTCCCAGTTATCCACATGGACAATTATACACTCTGGAAACTCATTCTGCAATGAAGTATTTAGAGCATTTGGCGTGTGCATTCCACATTTTTAAACAAACCAACTGAGTTTTACTGCTTAACCTTCCTCCACTCCTATTGACTTTTTCAACACTGGTGTTGGAATTTTGAAATACTCTGTAGTTCCAGAACTGAACGCACATTGCCCACAGCAATTGCTTGATGAGGGAGAAGACTGACCAGGGCCCAGCTGAGGCACCACATTCCACATAATTTGTTAGATAACAGAAGTATAAATCATCTTTATACGTGCACAGTTAACCAACATCCCCTGCCCAACATAGCTCAGCGGTCAAGAACGATTTCATGAGTCCTCTCATCTCTTGTTTTTTTCAACTCTCAAGTGACCCCACGGTTCCACCATTGCACCTCCCTTAAGCTACATTTCCGGATCTTTTACAGTGCTACCTGCTAAGTTTTCACACACTTGGCAAAAGGAAGAAAGCATCATTGAAACTATACAGAACTATAAAAGCACAAAAATACAGGTCAAGATATACTATAAAGCCATACAACTACCAAACACCACATACAATAGTTCTATGGGAAAGAAGGATGGGGGGGGAGAGGGAACCTTTTCCATATTTCACATCATTTTCTCCCCCACCATACTCAGTCTGAGTTAGGTAGGAAGCAAGAGAGTTTTGTTTCTTTCAATTCTGCCCTGAAACATACTTTAAGTAATTGCAAGTGAGTGACACCTAGTGATGAACACCAATCTGATCATCCTCCACTCTCCCACACAGAGAAGATAAGCCAGCAAGCACCAACAGGTAACTCAGGAGTGGGTGTTGAATCATGGGAACCTGACACTACTATGTTTCTCTCCCTTAAAAGCCAAACATCAAGTGAGCCAAGACCTAGAAACTTGGTGCACAGCTAAAAAGAATAAAAATAAAATGGCCAACCTCTCCAAGTCAGAGATGGTTTAAACAGATCTAAATCATGACTTGTAAATTCACTTCTCTGCTCTCTTTGAAACTAAATCACCTCTCTCTGGAAACACCAAGTTTTCCCAGCGATCTCATTCTTAATTAAAAATATATATCCCAGAAGGGAAGGGGAAGAATGGGTTTCTCATCAAATACTAAAATATCAGCAGTTGTCTTAGAGACCACTTAGTGATGTCTCTGGCTTTGTAACTGCTATCCTGTCGTAAGGACTTTACAAGCCTGTCAAAGACTCTTATTTTGCCAGCAGTTCCAAAATTATTGCTCACAGAGCAGTTACTGGAAGTGAAGGGGAGGGGATCTAGTGTGATTTCTGGTAGGGTTACAGGAAGGAAAAGTATGCTACTATGCAAAGTAGCAACAACACAGTCCCCTGACAGGGAAGCTGGAATAAAGAGACCAAGAAAACCAGTCTGACTTTTCAACACCATGACATGGGGACAATCCTGGGCGCTGGAGAATAAAATGTCTTTACTTAACGCAGTTTTAAGAGCAGTACAAAGCTCCAGGACTAAGAGAACAAAACTCAGAATCCTGTAGGATAGGGAAGTGATTAACCTAGCACAGCCCCGATGCTTTCACGCATTGTGCCATTTCTCCTTTTTTGTCACAAGTGGGATTTTGTCACTGGAAGCTGAGGAGTAGTCCTGCTTTAAAGACAAAGTGTGCACACCATGATTAAAAGCCATCTCAAGGACAAGAGTCACAGTCAGTGGGCAGACTACAACAGTGCTACAACCTGTGGACCTTGTTCTGCTCAGTAAATCCGTGGCCATCTCCCTTTCTCTCCTCATAGACTCATATGAGGTTGGGCTTCAGGTTTGGGGTTTTGTTTTTTTGTTTGTTTTTGGGTTTTCTAATCCTTCCGCAAACAGTAAAGAAAATTCCAAAGCCTTTAAAACTTGAAGCCCTGAAATCCCAAGCTCTTTGAAAAATTAACACAACAGAGCCACCTACCATGCAAAGGCAGGACTGACAAGGCTCAGGCAGCAAGGGCTGCCACTGAAACTTATTTGAATGAACTTGACCCAGGTTGGCAGCCATCCAGCGCCCTACGTCACTCTGTGACTTAACAGAACACAGTGTTCTTGGCACCCACACAAAAATGTGTTGAAATCCACGCTGGAGAGAGAGAGAGAAAAAAAAAAAGTCAGTCTACGTTTCAATTTAATAAAGAAAAATGGTACTGAAAAGGTAATAAAACACCAAGACAGCATTAGATATTTTCATGTATCTGCTGCATTTTTCCCTGATTTATTTGTACCACTCAGTGTCAGCAGAAGCTGGGCACATGGGCAGCTCTCCGCAGGAGGAGCCCTTCCTTCTCCAGATCCTGTCCCACGCGCTCTCCCTCTCACCTCCATCTGTGCCCTACCTGGAAAATTCCAGTGCAGTGCTCAGCCAGGCAGCGAGGGCAGGCAGCGGCTGCTGTGCCAGGGCTGCTGTGCCAGGGCTGCCCTGACTCACTTCCTCGCCCGGCCCGAGCGCCGAGGCAAGGCGGCAGGCAGCTCACGCAAGGCTTCCACGGGGGATGATGGCTTGTACAGTTATGTCATTCACAAGTGGATTATGCTAGCACTGTCATGGGGTGAAAAGCAAACAAGTAGAAGGAGGACAAGCGAAATAAACTGCATGAACCATGAACTTGATGCACTTCCTCCACGTATCATGGGGCTGTTATCTCCTGTTTCTGCATTTCCTCCCTCCAGGACTCCCACTCTGTCTCCCTCTCTCCAAAGCCTAACCTCACCTCCCTTTTCCTTCTCCCACCTGTCACCTCTTCTCTCTGATGTCCTATCCTCCTCTTCGGTGACATTTAACACCTGCAGATGCAGGATCAAGACCATCTCACAGGTACCTGCTGAGAGGGCTCTTCCCAGGCATCTTTAGGGGCCCACACCTGCCACCCACAACCCCATCAATGTCCTGACCGTGCAAGCCTCCAGGAGCACCTTCCAGCCAGGCCATCAGCCATGCTGACAGGGAGATTAATCCAGTTTCATCCTTCTGTACACATATCCTTGTCCTACAACAGTCCTACACACTTAAAGGAATACAAAGGAGAGTAAGGCAAACCTGTTCCCTGTATGCATAGCCCACTGAAGCTGCTTCCACCATATCTGTGCAAACCTGAAAAGCTACATCAGTTAATAGCTGATCCAGCACTCCACCACCCTTCATCCATCAGCTGAAAGACAACAACATTTCTGTCTAGTTACAGTTTGCCTGAGACACACAGCACACACATCTAGGAGAGAATCCACATCTCTGGCCAATCCTTCCAGCATCAGGAGCTTATGTTACACATGAAAGTCCTGCTGATTATTTCTCACCTTGACTATTATGCACACTGCAAGCTTCAATTATGACCATAGAAATAAACTATCTGCTAACCAAAGAGACGATAAAACTTGTACAGGAAGCAATTAGGCCCTTTCAGTAGTCCCTGTTTAGTATCACAGAAAATTCTTTCAAAAGGAATTTTCTGCCAGCCAGAACCTTGCTTATGTCTTCTAAATTGAAACAGTAGTAGCTCCAATATTGTAGCAGTGCTTTAACGCCCCAAGGGTGAAAAGAGAAAAGTTATGCATTTGATGTTTTGTGAATGTTTTGCTTTTTTGATGTTCAAAATGCCATTTTCTCACTAACTGCATCCTAGAGCAAGATTAAGTTTGCATTGCCTATGTAGTCAGCAAGACGGTTTGTCCTTAACACCCTTCAAGACTCTGAATTAGATGTGTAAAGGAAGAAAGAGTTGGGGGTCTCTTAAAAGAAAAAATACAATTCAATTCTTACACCATTTTCTTTTGCTTTTATGAGATACACCAAGGACACATTCACATATGGAGACAACCAACATAAACCATGAATGTTCATCAGGACAAACGTAGAGCAAGGGACTAGCTTAAGAACAAACCATTTATAAAGCTCTATAAACAATTAATGAGCATTTGATACAAGCCTATACAAGTGATAATTTTCACAGAGCAAGAGAAACAACAGTGGAGGTAATTTCTAATCTTGTCTTTCTACGGTCAGGCTCTGGATCAAAGAGGCCCTTAAATAAGTAGCAGAGTTCAAGTGAATTCAGAGTTAGGCAAGTTACAGGACAAAAAGGCATTCAAATAAGAAGCATACACGATGTGTGCTGATGAGGACACAGATGACAGAAGTCATATCAAGACAGGTAAATTTCCAACTGCATGCCGTAACTTGATGGACTATCTTTAAAATCCCCTAAGGAAGGAGCAGTTCATATTTATTTAACCACAATGCAGTGGCATTCACACCATATCAATCTGATGGCCAAGCAGTTCCCTGCCCACTACCCTGCAAGCACAGCCAGAAACACTGCTCCTGCACTGGAAACTGGGAGAAGATTTTCAGAGAAGAGGGAAGCTCTTCAGCAGCCTCGTGTTTACAATGGAGTTTACTGGGTTGTTAAGGAGAACAAAACCCACAATGATCCCCACACAACAGGCTTTGTATACACCCATGTTAAGGAGAACAAAACCCACAGTGATCCCCACACAACATGCTTTGTATACACCCAATTGCATTTGTCACAAAATTACAGGTGAGTTCTCCGCCAAACTTTGAAAGCCTGCCCCGGTACCCTCGCTCCTAATTGAGCTTGGCAAGCAGCACCAAGATACTGTTAAGTCTGAAAGTTTGCTCGAGAACCAGATCCACAGGTTCGAGAAGTTTTCTCGAGCCACTCCCAGCTGGCTAGTGGGCAAACCACAGGGAGACTGCCAGAGCCTCCAAGGAGGGCAAAGTTGAGGGCAGGATGTGACACACTTACCGCAATCATGCAGGCAACTTGTCTGCCTAACAGGCAGCCTGGCTTACAGCCTCTAAGCAAAGGCTCAAACAGGGCAAGATTAAGTTTGTATTGGATATGTAGGACAGTTTGTCCTTACACCCTTCCAGACTCTGAATTAGATGTATAAAGGAACAAAAAGTTGGGGGTCTCTTAAAATTAAAAGATAAAGCAGCAAGTCCTCCTATTTCTTAGCTGAACACAAAAGCCACCAGGGCCTGTGCTCCACTGCCCTTCTCCTAGAGCACCACTTCTCTCTGCAGCATGACGGATTTCAGTTTGCTAAGTCCTGGAATAATTCCCTTTGTGGTTTAGAGCATCTCAATTGATTCAAGACCAGGCTGGATGAGGCCTTGAGCAACCTGGTCTAGTGGAAGGTATCCCTGCCCATGGTGGGGGTGTTGGAACTAGATGGATCTTTAAGATCCCTTCCATGAATCTATGAATTTGCTGCAGCAGGATCAAAACCAGAGTAATACATTCCCTGACTTTAGTACACAGTGTTTGAATCAAAGCTTAACTTCAGCACATTGTTTAACATAAAAGACCACCTGCCCAACAATAATTTTAACAGTGAAGCCCCATTTTGAAAGCATAGTTGAATCCTGAGCCACAAGTGCATCTATACTATATACATATGAAAGCAAGCACAACAGCACACACCTCCAGCTAGTTACATATCTGCCAGGTAGGAAGGAAAAAAAAAAAGTCTAGATGCCAGAATACATTTATTTTCTTAAAAACAACCAGATAGGTCACCCTCCTTAAAAACAAGTGTAAACAAGACACTGCAGAACAGCAATATCTTGTAGCTCCCTTAAGATGTTAAGTTAGGCTGAGAGTTGGGTCATCTGCTACCAAAAAGAAGAGCACTTCTGTCAGTAATGTTGCAGGACCTGACAACCTATCGTGTTTGCCTGATTTCCCCTCCCCCATTTTTAAATAGTTCAAATTTTCATTTAGAGGGTCAGAGAAAAGAATCTAGGACACATCCAAAACAAGACTGAGCTGTTAGGTGCAGAAGCAACATAGAAACACGACTTCAGAGGAGCAGGAAGTGCAACAGCAGATGAGAGATACAAATCACATCCACAGGTGAGTAAAACTGGGATAATGCCAGAACTAGGTTAGTGTTGCATTAGAGCTTCTGCAATATTTAAAGTCAAAGCATTTTAATTTTATTGCTGTTTTATAACACCTGATCTGTCAGTCCTCATACCATTTGAGTCTGGAAGTGACTTTTTACCAGATGAAAAGCACAGAAAATAGGTGAAAGGAAAAAATGTCTGGCTACCTACAGGGCAACACAACTGGACTGACGTGATCTGTGGTCACAATAAATGCAGACAGAGGCAGACAAATTGCACCTGACTATGCACAGGGAACTCAAGACCTTTCAGTTTATTAAATACAAGTTATTGCTGTTTGCAGCGAAGGAGATGCTCATTGCCAGCTACATGTGAGAGTATATTTCTAGATTACTTGGTTTTATTTTTACTAATCCCAGCTGAGGGCTGGGAGGAGTGTGTGTGTGTTTTCTTTTTCAAAACCTAGCACAGGTTGACATATTTTTCTAAAAACAAATGCACACACTGGTCCTGACCACATTTTAACCACAGCAACAATGTCTTACAACCCATCAGGCTTCTGGGTTCTACAGAGTTTCAAAACGCTAGAACAGATTTGTACTCACAGCTCATCTAAATAAAATTTCAGCTTTAATTTCATTCTCACTTTTTAAAACCCTTTTCTATCACCTTCTTCACTTTAATGTTTCCACTTTGTTATGCCTTGGTTTGTCCTCTGTGTGGTTTAAGTTTTAGCAAGTACTGATTTTCCACAGCATAACTTCCTCTCTTTACAGCACTACATAGCAAGCTCATAAAAACAACTAATTCCTTTCTAGCTTTTTCCAGCACGGTTTCTATTTTTACACATGCAATTAGTCTAGTTCAATCTAGCAAAAAATTAAAGCAGTCTTCTTTTTAGAAATTGAACATATTGGGACTAACATCTGCCAGAGAGATTGAGGCCTCAGATACGAATTTTCAGTTTCACTAAAGAGAAGTAATCTATCAGAAGAGGAGCAACCTCTTCACTCTACTTTTCAGATGTAAACAGCAAACCAGAACTTCCTTTTGCTTTAATCCACAAACATTGTTGTAATGCCACAGGAGATGACATACCAATGAGATTCTGGAAGCAGAGAACTTAAATGTACAATAAAGCTGCAGTTAAAAAGTTGTAGAGATCAAGGAAACAAAGTAAGAACAGCAAGAAAAGTCAGGCCAGAGACTTGAACTCAGCATCTTATCTGATGATCTGATGGATGGTCTATATGAGACGCACAAAGTAAAGAAGTACTAAGCAAGGGAATACTTCTTCCCTAATACACTCCTTCAGACAAAAGTGATCTGCAACTGTAGAACTTCCCAGGGGACCATCAGCTGATTTTTTCAGCTTAGTGGATTTTTCTCCAGAAAACAAACAAACTGCACGATCACTTTTAAACCAAACACTGCATAAGTCTGGTAATACTGTCCAGCTTCTTAATGTCAGCAAGGAAAGTAACTGGAAGGGACCACAGGTGGGTCACCAGTTCCCAATACAGTTGTGGTTTACTGTTGGTGCAGCACCTAAAGAAGCCTCAGAAAAGTTGAGGAGTGTTATGCTGTGACCTGTACCAAAAATGCAAAAAGCAGCAACCTCTGTTCAATGACTTTGTGCCAGCTGAAGAGCCTGAGAAACAAAGCGCATTTGGAGAAGGCATAGCGCTGGAGGAAAGAAACCACTGAATGGTACTTTTCTTGCAGTTAAACCCTACAATACTACCAACATGTTTGAATCTCCTTCAGAACATTTCATTCATTCAATTCCAGTTCATTCCAGTTCAGGAAAACACATAAGCTGCATAATCATCATCTTCTAAAAAGCGGAGTACAGTGCTGCAAACAAGCAGATGGAGAATTTTTATGATCTACTGGCTGCAAATCCCATAAAAATTAAATCCATTTGCTGTTCTTCCATTTAAAATATGCATAGTAACAAAGCAGCAGAAATTAGCATTCAGTGGTCTCTTAAATCATGCCTCCCTGCTCAAAATGTGAGAAGAAACCACCACACATTATATCACAGTAGTCTTACTTCTCCTGCCCAGTGATGATGACAAGAATTATGACTGTGTCAAAGCCTACATTATTACTTCTGACTGCTCAGAATGTCTGGGTATGCAAGTCCAACAGAAAACTTCTACCACCTTCCAAAATGATTACAAATAGTTGATGGCAATGAAGTAATGGCTGATTAGCATTAAAACAACAACAACAAACAAACAAAAAAGTGCAATTTGTATGCAGAAAAGTCAAGAGGTTTTGCTTCTTCACTAAGAAAGTTTTGAAGTCCTGATCCATGTGCAACTGCTGCATTAAACATGCAGAAATGACAAGATGAGAATGCTCAAGGTAGTAGCAAAGGCATACACATAACAAAAAAATTATGTAGAGTACTTAATAATAATATGGTATAACATCCCCCTTTAAATCTTACTGCCACTCTTGGCCTCAAAACATGTCCTGTACCATATAAGAGCAGCACAGGAGTTATGCTGCCTCTCAGTACCACATAAAATCATGTTCTAATTTTCCTTTCCATTTCCCCAGGTATTTCTTCCAATTTACTCACAATGAACCACAATGGTAACTAACTTAACCATTTATACTTAGTAGTACATTCCCACGATGGGAAACAAAGAGATGAGTAATATTTTGCACTTAAGACTCATACAAAAGCGATGAATCAATTCATCTTCATTATCTAAGGTGATGCATTCACCTTTTTCAGTGACTTTTTTTTTTTTCCCTTTGACATTGAAGAAACCAAACCAGATATTTTCCCAGACCTGGTTTCTTCTCCACATTCTTTAGATTTATGAAGCCACTGATATGCTAGGCAATAATTTATGTACAATTGTTAAGGCCACATAAGAAAAGAATTCTCTGCCCTTCTGCAATACCCACTTCCTTCCCTCCACAACTCCTTTGCTAGCTTTTTGACAATGAAATGCTCTTACAGAAAAGAAAAACAATCACAGAACCTTTTACTTACAATTTAAGTAAGCTGCAAGTCAAAAATATTGTAAGAAACAAATCTAACTCTGCCAGTTGCAGGGAAACAACACAGAAAATGAGACTCAGGTGCCTCTAAAGGTTAAAAAGTGGATGGGAATAATCACCCTCCTGTATTGTTTTGAGTTGTTTCTTGTAAAAACATTAATTATTTTGTTGTTTAAACTGACAACCTTATCTGCTGACCAGCTCACTGCTTTTTAGGCACATGAGAGTGGCAGGTATGCCTTATTTTATTTCCTTGTCCTAAATTTGTACCCTTGGAAAAGTCTACATAGTCTGTTATTTCCTAATCCACCACAAGCTATGTAAGAGAACACCACCACATCTGTCTCTCTGTACCTCCTCCAGTAACTACAGGCTGACGCTGATTAATTTATCACTGCAAAGAGCTGCCTTGACCTTTCTTTTCTAAATCACTAAGCAAACACCATACAAAAATCTCTTCTATCTTCCTATCACATGTACCTTACATTACATGAGTTCTGCAAAGGAGGAACACATTAGCCAAAGCTCCCTATTGAAGTTTCCTGGTATCCAGCTATATGATCTGGATTTACAAGTGGCTCTGTGAAACTGTTACATTACTGTCTGCAATATTGTTAACTTTTCCCTCTGCTTGTCTGCAAAGAATAGAGTGAAAGGAAATGTGATGCTTGCCCTATAGCTGCCACAACTACTACTGCTGCATTGCACCAAGCTGGGATCAACTGTAGTGATAGGACAAGAGGCAATGGAGCCTCTTTGGTTTGAAATTGGAGCAGGGTAGATTTAGGCTGGACATTAGGAAGAATTTACAATGAGAGTGCTAAAATACTGGGACAGGTTGCCCAGGGATGTTGGTGAAGTCCCATCCCTAGAGGCATTCAAGTTCAGACTTGATGTGGCCCTGGGCAGCCTGATCTAGTTGGAGGTGCCTCTGCTCACTGCAGGGGGGTTGGACAAGGTGACCTTTGAGGGCCTCTTCCAACCCAATGCAATCTGTGCATCTGAAACACAGTCTTGGTATGTGACTTCTCAATTGCTCTGCAGAAAACACACTGAGGGTCTCAACAGGAAGGGGACAAAATTCATACATGTTGAAAAGCCCACAGCACAAACATGGAATAGCTGTAGGGCAATCTACTAAGGATCAGTCCAGCCCCTTACTTTTGTCTCCAACAATAATTACTGTCAGATGTTTGTGCAAGAGTTTAAAACAGGACAAGCATGTGGCAATGCTGCCACAGAACAGTCTCCCTGATTCCAGTTTGTGGCTTCAACCAGAGGCAAGATCTTTGTATTTAATCCCTAACAGATCTGTCTTCTACGAGTTTGTGTCCAATTAGTTTTGAACCCATGTAATCTTTGAGCATCTATATATCACCCTGTGGCAAGGAGCTCCACAGCTCATACAGTGGGATGAACAATCTTCTTTTTATGTTGAATCAACCTGCTAGTTTCACTTGATGTCTCTTAGTCATGCAGTCTCTACTCATTCTGTTTACCTCTCCCTATCTGTTCGTCATTCAATGGGTTTCGTTTCATGTCCTCTCCACAGCAACCTTTTTGAGAATGAAAGTTTCTATTCTATGGAATTTTTCCTCTTCCATTAAATATCCCAAATACCTGATCACTCTTACCAACTTGCTCTTAGGTTTTTCTAGTTACACTGCAGGAGTAGGGGATTTGTGCATAGGAGGATGAAAACTACTATTCATAAGCACAGCTGAAATGCTAACTTAACAGATTTTTTAAACTGCAGTGTTTTAACAACTTTGTAGCATATTTAACCCCCAGAACAAACCTCAACCCTTCTCATCCATGGCTATTTTATGTCAGGGTGAAGTTGCTCAACCCATCATGTTTGCACCTTCACAAGCAGACAATTCTAGTCTGATTTCCTCACTTCGGCTGTCCCTTTCCTATGAACAAAAAGCTATCAAGGTGTCTGCAAAATACCAACAAATCATCTCCTCTCAGAAACACCAAACTTCCCAGCAGCCCCATCAAGATTCCTACAAAAGGAGAGCAGAGCTTTCCTCCACTGGGGTAATGATGAGAAAAATACATGTAGAGAAGTAGAGTTGTGTGCAGAATGCTGGAGGCTGCCGCAGCAGCACCGTGCTGGTGAGACACTGGATGTGAGGAGCTGCTGTAGCCACCACGTCTGAAGAGCTGCATCCAGGTGAGAACATTTGGTAGCACACAACTAAGCAGTTGTATTAGGCAAGAGATCTGGTGAACTGAGACCAAGCAATGACCAGGTGAGGGTGAATGGGGACAAGGGAGTGAAATAGTGATCGTGCTGGAAAGAGGAGACAAGTGGGAGGAGAATGACTGGGACTGAGTCAAAAAGTATGCCACTATGCTGGGACTGAATCAGCCAGGTGGCAACAGCTTCTTCATGTATCCAGGAAGTGGGAATAATAAAGCTGTGAGTTGGGAATAATGGAAATAATTAAGTTGTTACTTCAAGTGATATTTCTCCCACTAGTCACAATTCATGAGCATATTTCCAGAGAGATCAAGGACAAAGATAAAACCATGAAGTAGTCAAGGCTGCTACCCTGCTCTGAAGGCAAATAATGATACATTAAAAGGAAAAAAAAAAAAAAAAGGCAAGAGAAGTTGTATATAGCTGGCATATACAGGAGTGTGCTAACAGATTCTTGCAGAGCACACACAATCTTCTTTAACATGTTACAGTTATGGAGTTTTATCCCATCACTAGAGACCATCTCCACAGAAAAGGTTAATCCATCACCAGGCTTATTAGCCTGGAATGCAAGTGTCCTGATAACAAAAGAACTGTAAATCTGGATTGTCATCTACAGATGATTCAGACATTTGTCTAGAAACTGTTTATCACAAAGCAAGAGCAAGAAAACATGACACAGACCCTGCCAAACTGGATACAAGAAACACCGGGACTTCACCCCACCTCACTGTCCCCAAGAAAGCCAAACCCCCGCCCAACAGAAGTTCTCACATCCAAATGTCTTATGTTTTATTATAAATACCTCCACTTTATTCCATTTGTTCTACCCCCATTTACTTCTCTTATCTATCCAACACACATCCACATTGCAGTGGGAACAAACGTCCTGTCCTGCCCCCCATACCATACCAAACTGCATTCTTTGCATGCAAAAGATAGTGGCAGGACTTAAAAACAGCCACAAAACCAAACAAACAAAACCCCCACAAAGCTGCCTTCCTCCATGCCAGATAAAGACAAGCACAGATAAACAAGAGCTTCATCCATTCAAGAGGGTGAAACAAATTGCAAAAACCTCAGGGGGTTTTAAGAACCTCATAGTGCGGAATAGTTTCTAAACTTTGCTCTTGCTCTATTTAGAGCACTCTAAATTTATTTCCAGATATTCACAATTCAGGAGATTCTAGAAAGAGCCAGGACACACTAAACCTTACCATGAAGGAACAGTTTTGTTTCAGCAAAGAGTGACAAACTCCTAAGATGAAACTGAAATACAAGGATGATTCTGCTACACTTCATGTTTTACCTGATTTACCGGGAAATGAACATTAACCTTGGGCATTTAAATATCCTATCTAATGGCCATTCTATAAGCAGCATTACAGATGCATTTTTCCCAGACAGACCAGCAAGGTTCACTTGTGAAAAGAGGTGAGCAGCAACAAGGCACCTTAAAAGGATGTGAAATGTATTTTCTTCATCACTGGATGCAACAAATATGCCTGGTGATAAAAGAGCATTTTGCTTTCACCCAATACGTTCAGAGCTTTGCTTGGCTCAATGAACTGGCATGATGGGAGACAGAACCAGCCACTAAAAGATGATAAAATTTGTAAAGCAAAGTGACAATCCACAAAGAAATATTTGATTAAAGGCTTTTAGAGAATCCAAGCCATTAGCCAACCTTCTCTGTTCAGTTCTCCTTCCAGAACCACAGTATTTAGAAAGCACATTTATCTGAACAAGAAATGATTAAGACTGCTCCTATGTATTCCAGCAGAACTTCCACCATTTCCTTCAAAAAGGATTTCAAACAAATTCAAACCAATCTCTCCTCCAATTTGGTCTGAGGAGTCATAGAATGGTAAGGTTGGAAGGGACCTCAAAGATTATCCAGTTCCAACCCCCTGCCATAGGCACAGGTCCAGCCTGGCCTTGAACACTTCCAGGGACGGAGCAGCCACAACCTCCCTGGGCAACCTGTGCCAGTGTCTCACCACCCTCACTGCAAAGAACTTCCTTCTAACATCCAGTCTAAATCTTCCCTCTGCCAGTCCTGAGAAACATCTTTAGGAACCAGTTTGGAAGACAAAGCTGGACACTTTCTCACTGTCCTCATAGCTACTTGCAGAATCCAGAACTATTAGCAAATTACCTGTAATGGCAAACAAAAAGGCTTGGAGGTGGGGAAACAAGGCAAAAAACTTCAACTTCCTATAAATGTTAACTCCTCTGGCTTTATCCTGTGTCTGTTTTCAGATGAGAGCATTGCACTCCCAGCAGTGCAGTGCATGCTCTGCTCTTTCCCGCAGCCTCTGCTGCAGCACCAGGCAACTTACTAACTGGAGACACAGGTCCTCTTTATTTGCTTCACCTCTCCAGGTGGAGGTCAGGGTCTTAACAGGGTAAGCACAGACTGCTTTGGTTCTCCTGGTAGTGCTGCAGACTCTCTGAATCAAGCCAAGAGGTGCCTGACCCGAGGAAAGGCAGATGCCTCCTGTGGCATGCAGCTGCAGGAAAACTCACACAGACCACTTGAATCCTGTTTGAAAGATCAGGCAAATGTGAGGAGGAGGAGGAGGAGGGAAAGACAGCAAAGAAGGATGCATTCAATAGGTGGATGCCGAGATAGCCATGCTGTCAGCTGCACTTAAAGTTGTTGCTCTCCAGAGCTGTGCAAGAAACAAAATGGGGCTCAGCTGAATCCTTAGGTTAAACAAAGCAGAGGGGCTGGATTAGCAGCACGCAGCCCAGCATTTCAAATGTAAAAATACAGCCTGGGAATGACAGCACAAGGCAGCAAGGTCTGAAGTCTGTTTATGTCACTGTGGTAGCTCCTGTGATCCATCAGATTTTGTATACCCAGGATGTGGTATACAGGAGTCTGCTATACTTAGCTAATAAAACATTCAGGGAATTTCACAAAGCAGATACAAAGCACAGCTGCCTCACTGATGCTCAGGATCACCTGCAAGAGGATATACACACACACAAGCACCTGGAAGTCTGACAACTGTGATTAAAGCAACTTCCTTCAAAACAGTCACCAAGGACTTTTTTTTACATCACTATAAAGACACTAAATGAATGTGAAGACACTTGTTTGACTGACTGCATCATTCTTGAGGAGGATAATGAGCTCCTTCACCTACACTGAGATTTGAACTCCTGTCTCAGAATTATAAAGTCTTCCCAAGATACTTGGAATCACCAAAGCAAGGAACATCAGAGCCATTTAGATATTAGCTGAACTAATGTCTTCAATCCTGATTTTAAATTAGCAGGAGATAACTGGAGACTTAAGAGAAGTCAGTTACAATGCAGATAGCCACAGTCCACTCAGACACAGGCTGTTTCCTATTCTGATAATCTGAACAAATCATGGAAACAAAGTTGAGAGGGAAACTATTGCCTGTGACTAAGCTTCAAAGCTTGACTTCTGGATCAGAAGATGCAGAGATATCCCTGCAGATCTGGAAGAAAGAAGCTAATGCACAAGTTCAGTTTTGTCCAGTAGCTCAGTTACAAATCTTTCCACCTGGCCAATATGAATGCAAAAGGCATCTGTTTCTGTACCACTCCTCATTTACAGTCTTTTGATTCGAAGAGCCCACCTGAAGAGCCCTGCTAGAAGGGATCAGATTAATTCAGCAAGGTAAGGTTCCAGTTTTGGAGAAGACAAGGAGGAAAGAGACAGGGAGGGAAGAATGATATTGCCCTGATTGCTTATGCTGTCTGCATCCTTTGACTTTCCCAAGATTGAATTGGATATATCCCTAAGCAACTTTGTCTGACCTTGCACCTGAGCCTGCTTTGTGCAGGCTGGACACATTCTGAAGTTCTTTCCAACCTGAATTATTCTATGAAGTACAAGTATTTAGAAGTATTCTTGCATAGATCCTAATAAGCTGACTGACAAAAGTAAGTGCTTGCAATAACATGGTCGTACCATCACCCTTTGTCAGTGTGAAGTCATCAGTTTGATAGGATGACACAAATTCCATTTGCCATAATAATGACTCCCTACCTTGAGATAACCTATTTTAAATTCTGTTACACAACAATAGTTCTAGACTCAATTCTAATTACCAAGCCAATAATAGTTATAATTATCATTATAATGGATCAAGAGATCAAGGACACAAAGCAGGCCCAGAAATAACAGCAAAATCTTGGCATACTCATCTTTCAAGCGATCACTTCAGAATTTCATTAGAGATGTTGGATCCTCTTCATTGTAATACCACAGAAGGGCAAAGTTTGAGGTTTTTTTAAAAGCAAAAGTTAAGACAGTAATAAATCCATGAACTAAGCAAATGAGTGAACCTTATTTCACAGAACCACAGAAACATCCAGGTTGGCAAAGCCCCTCAGGATCACCAAGTCCAACCGATAACCCTACTCTGCAAGGTTCACCCTAAACCATACCCCCAAGCACCACATCCAAATGACCTTTAAACATATCCAGGGTTGGTGACTCAAGCACCTCCCTGGGCAGCTCCTCTGACAGATGAGAAGGGCTCAGATAAAAAGAAATACATCCTACATCCATGTGCAAGGACTTCAAGTAGTGTATTCTTCACTCTGGGAAAACCCCAAAATCAACCTTTTGCACAGCATTACAATGATTTTTGCACAAGATTCAACATCACATCAGATTACCCAGTGTCAGCATACACACATTGCAGCACAGTTAGGAATCCAGTGGTGATCCATTTAACAAGAGTTTTGAAACTAAATATGGCAAGTTTTCTTTTCAGTTGTCTATCAACATACAGCAAGACACTTCAGGGACACTTACATTCTCTATTTAAAGAAAATAAGCCCTTAACCACTTGGCTTTTTGATTAATTTTCAGCCAAATTAGAAGTTAAGATCTGTGGACAAGATTATTAGCATGCACTGCAATGAAGAGGGTCTGCTGTAATCACTTAGGCTTTACTAATGCTGCACAGCAAGTAGGGGAGACTAACTCCTACACAGTAGCAGTACAAAGGGTGAAAAATTCTCTTTATAGTATTTTGGAATAAATGTCAGTTGCACTGCGTACAAAGCAAGCAAATCTGAATGCTCACCAGAAACTGATAAATAGATTTAACACACAGGACAAAAAAAAGACCATACTCTACAAAATACCAACATGATATACTGCAAAAAAATGCTGGCCTACTTCAAGGGATTCAGTTACAGAAAGTGTTTTAAGGAGGTATCCCAGGACAGGATCTCNTGTACTAGTGGGAGGTGTCCCTGTCTATGGCAGGGGGTTGGAACTAGATGATCCTTGAGGTCTCCTTCCAACCTTACCATTCTATGATTCTATGTCAGAAAGTGATGCCACACAGTGCACAGGGACAGAGACCATTCCCAGTTTAGGAGGTAGTACAGGAGGTGACACAAATTCACCTACAAGAGAACCTGATTTCCTGTAATCCCTAGCAATGAAACATTTAGAACTTGAAAACAATTCAGAGATGAGCTGAAGTTCTGCATGTGATAAGAACTGGTCATGAGTCAAGGCCTCTGCCCAAATTAAGCAAAAACTAGCCATGACCAATGCATGAAAATAAGTCAGATCAATTCTGAGGTGATTATGTTGTGCTGTTCCAAAAAAAAAAAACGTCTGCCAAAAAGTTAACATTATGGTGCTCAAACAAAGGTTAACCATTAATCTCCAAGAAAAAGGTCAACCAGACATCTACCACAAGCAAATGAAAGCAGAACTCTCAGAATAAAACCATCTGAAATCAGGTTTTGCAGATCTTTGTCCTGCATCACCTTGAGCAAAAATTCAGCTGGTTATAGGTCAAAGGAAGGTTAACAATTAAATAACTCTCCCATGCCCTGAAAATACACAAAGGAACGTAAAGCATGACCATGTCATATCTTGCACATGTTTTCTTCAAAAATCCTGAACTGAACCGAAACCAAAAATTAGCAAACAGCTGCTCACCACAAGGCCAGCTTCAACTTGCCTTCCTCATTATCCTCTATCAAGCAGCTTTACACATCAGAGTGGGTACTTGACAGGAAAGACACCACAGGGACTTGGAACATAAACCAAACTTGTAAAGTGTGGAACTACAGTCCCCATGTGCAAGAGTTTTATCTTTGTACCAAAACTTTACATGAAGTCTTTCCACGTAGTTAATTACCACTGAAGAACAGCAATTTGAAAATCAGATCTATTGGTATGTGAGAAAAGAAAGCTGTAGAGTTGCATGGGTTGGGGTTTTTTTTGACATTTCCCACTGGAAACCTAGTACACTTCTACCATGGGTAAATACTACCATAAAGATATTTTGGCAGCAATCCTAAACCTCCAGAACCTCTTGGTATTTGGCATACTTTGAAGGAGGGGTAAAATAAATTTCTTGGTCTTTTGATTATCCACACACTCCATTAGGTTTCAGAGATTTAGCAAACACCACAAAAATGATCATATATCAACATTTGGGGTTACCCCCCCGCCCCTTCCCTCACCAGGAACCAGGCCACAAAATTAACAGGTCCTTTTAAAGACTACTCATACAGCAAATGGCCTCCTATAGAGAGCAGAGCTCTCTGCTCTTTCTTGGAAACCTCTCAAACAGCTTGCCTGCAAGTTTTCTTCCCTAGGAAATCGGCATACCCCAAGTAAAGCAAAACAAAGACTGCAGAAGGCACAGCAACCACTGAGGATTTACCCTCCTTCATAAACCACATTCCGAGAAGAAAGCTGACTGGTGAAACTGACCACCCATGCAAGTTCCCCCAGCATGGCAGCCCAGTTCCAGAGGTGTTCTCAGATTCCCAGTGTGTCCTCGTCTTCTGCAGTAGTGTAAGGGCTCTAGTTAGAGCTAAAAGCTTTATTACATTTGACAGCATCCCAAAACACCTTTTCATGAGTGACATTTACTGTATGAAGGTGTCTTGTAGCATTTGCCCAACTCAGATATGATAGAAGGAGAACAACTTTTACTGCTTGCATAAATCCCAGTTCTGCCTTCCCAGATTTATGCAGACCATGAGGTCTCTTCCAGCGCTGCTGCCCAGGACCTAACTTTTTTTATATCGATTCTTCAAAAACCCGAAAAAGTCTAAACTAACCCTTGAACTCCGAGGTACAGATGCTAAAGTGCTACTGACAGCATGTGCGGGTGAGCTGGAAGCCAAGGCACAGACGTGACCAGGGCAGCTGGCAGGTCGTCGTGCACTAGCTCCAAACCCACTTTATGAACCCTGCAGGTGCAGCGAGGCAGCACCTCCAGAAGGGCGGCAGGACCCTGCCGTGGGACCGATTCAACGGGAAGCTGGCGACTGCCGCTCCTCCGGGAGAACTCCGTCGCGCTCCATCTGCACCCTCACAGCCATTTAATGAAGAATCAACACGCCAGTCTAGATGAGTTTTATCAAGGCTTTAATCCGCTCCGTTAACAGCCCTCCTCGGCCCCATCCCCACCGCGGGCCGCAGCCCGGTCCGCAGGCGGTAGCACGGCTGCAGCCCACCTGCCGGGGCCGGTCTCGGCGCTAGCTCGCCACAGGCAGAGCTGCCACCGGAGGGCCGCACCCGCGGGAAGCGGCGGCCGGATCGGGACCTGGGCCCGCACAGCCCGGGCTTGCAGCGCCCTCTGCCGGGGTCTCGCCGGCAGTACGGAACCGCGGACTCGGAGGCTTAGCGCCTCCCGACGGAGCGGAAGCAGGGCGCATCGGCCCGCAGGCCGGTGTAGCGTGTGCCCTTAGCCCCTTCAGAGTCCGGTCCTGCTCGAACAAGGCTCCCGGACCCTCCCCTCGTCCAGCCCAGCTTCCTCTGCTGCCAGGCGGCCGCTGCCCCCGGCCAGGCTCCTCTAAGGGTGGTGCTCTAAGCTCCACGCGTGGTGAGGGCTGGAAGGAGCTTCTGAAGATCATCTGGTCCAACGCCTGGCTAAAGTAGGGTCACCTACAGTAAATCATCCAGGTGGGTTCTGAATGACTCCACCGATGGAGGCTTCACAACCTCTCTGGGCAGCCTGCTCCAGTGCTCTGCCCCTCTCAAAATGAAGAATGTTTTCCATATGTTTATGTGGAACCTCCTGTGTTCCAGTTTGTATCCACTGCCCCTTATGCTGTCACTGGACACCACTGAGAGTAATCTGGCTCCATCCTCCTGCCAATTGTCCTTTATTTATTGATAAGCATTGATGCCATCCCCCTTCAGTCTCCTCCAGGCTCAACAGCCCCTCATCAGTGTTCTCAGAACATGCCCTATCCACAGTACCTGGATTCTATACAGTCAGGGTGCCAAAGTACTAAAGAAACACAGGTACCAGTCCCAATCCAACACATTACAGGACATCTGGACATTGACTGTCAACAGCCAGGGATGGAAGAGAATCCAGGTCACCATCTCTCTTGTGAGAAACCTACCCAACTTGATTGTGTTGAGTGTGTACAATGAAATACAAGAAAAGCCATTTAAACACAAGAATGAGCTCCTCTGCTGCAATGGTGACCAAGCACTGGTATATGCTACCCAGACAGGTTGTGGAATCTGTCTTTGAAAATACTCAAATGCCAACCAGACATTCCTGGTCAACAAGCTCCAGCTGACCCTGCTCTGAGCAGAAGGTTTGACTAGACTGTCACCAGAGGTTCCTTCTGACATCAGTCATCCACTGATTCAGTGACCAAGCTCTACGTATGGGGCACTACTTGGGTTTGAGGTTTGGCAGTCAGAAGAAAATGCCTTGAAATTGCTTCTGGAGAGAGAATGTAAGCAAAGCTCTCACACTCCTCTGTTCTTCACAGAGAGTGATTTGCCATTGGAATGGGCTGCCCAGGGAGGTGGTGGAGTTGCCATCCCTGGAGGTATTCAAGACTGGATCAGGCACTTAGTGCCATGGCCTAGCTCACTGGATAGGGCTGGGTGATAAGTTGGACTGGATGATCTTGAAGGCCTCTTCCAACCTGGTTGATTCTATGATTCTATGAAATAAGCTCAACTGATTATGAATACCCTCCAGAATTGTAGTGCAAGGGGTTTCTTTCTTAAATTTGAAGCAGTTTCTCACCTCACAAAGCTCATCATTCTCCTCTTTGGCAGGCAGGGAATTGAGATTTGTGCAGGAGTCTGAGTCTGATATCTCCACTGTGCTGTCATCTTTTTCTGATCCATCATGCTTCTCAGTGGAATCACTATCCTTCCCCCAATCAATGAACTCCAATTCATCTAAAATGAAGAATTTTTAAAATGGGTTTTTCTTACCATTCAGAAGAACGAAGCCAGAGTAATCTAACAGTTATCCTGAACTTGGAAAAAAATGCAGTGTTTGTTTGTTTGGGGGTTGGTTTATTTGTTTTTGTTTGTTACACACATTCCACTGATCTTATGTTTAATTATTTAATATTCCTGCCTCTCATGGGAACTACATCCTACCAGCAGACAATCTTCTGTGAAGACAGATATTTTAAAAAGATATTTCAAGTAATTCCCCCCAAAAGGCAGTATATTTAACAGCTTAGGCAGGTAGGGATTTTAATTCAGCTATTATTAGTTCTCCTAGGGTTTATTCAGGGGCAGGTTTCCAGTTGCACTGGATTTTCCCAGTGCACTTGTTCAGAATTAACTGTTTTAAGCAAATACTTCAGACAGTGGCCTGGAACAGCTGAAAATTTGGTGTAAGTTAACATCTGCTATTAGTGGCAACCCTCACAGAGAAATGAAGCAATGTCAGTAGGACAGGGCAGGCAGAGAAAACTGTTCACAACCCCAGCATCTGTGCCACAGCACAGAAGAAAATGGGACAAATAGACTATCATGTATTGCAAGGTGCTGACATGCTTTACTCAATGTGTAACCTGCCTAACTATGCTCCCTTACTCCAAGGTCTAAAATTTTTCTGTGTAATTTATCATGAGAGTTTTTTCATGATGGATTCCATCTGAGCATGGGAATAATGACAACTGACTTAAAATAGGATTAGATTATGTCAATTTGTTCGAATGGCCTCAAAGAACTGTCACTCTATCACCTGAAGTTGACAGAAGGTTTCCTGACAAATCCACTTGTGTTTGAGCTCACCTTCACTACTGCTGTCCTCTAACAATAAATCATGTCTGCTGGGTGATTCCTCTGGTTTGGAAGCAGGGCTTTTTTCGCTGTTTAACAAGGTTTCACTTCCATCATCTGTAAAGTCACTGTCACTAGAGGTCCATATGATGTCCTCAGCTTCCTCAGAGCTTGCAGCAGCAGCAGATCCTATTAAAAGAAAAAAAACTGTAAACTTATAAACCGTTACAGAAATTTAATGTAACAATACTTAAAAATGGAACTAGACTATTTTTGAACTGGAAAAAAAAATATCACTTGTGTCACCAGGCATCATAGATTAATACTGGAGCATTAACTCCTACATATGTCCTGTACATCATTTCCCTGTTGGCAAGCCACACTAAATACTAACACTTTATTTTATACAGTGAGGCTCTGTCCTTCAGTCCCAATGCTCTCACATGTACCCTTTTAAAATCTTAAGTGGTTTAAACATAGGCTGCACTTGGAATTGAGTTTGAAACATTATAGAGCAAATAATTATTCCATCAACAGAGACTCTTCTCCAGTTTTGTCCTAAGGTAAAAAAGAAATTAAAGTTTTCATGAGTAACAGAGAATAGTCATTGTACTTAGAAGTGAGACATTTAAAGTATCTCCTTTTGTTGTTAAGTGATGGAGAAAGAAAAGGATTAATGCTTAGCATGGAGCATATAGAATTTGCAATCACAGGAAGGCAGAGATTTCCACTTCCTACCACTATCAGACCTTTTTAGGTAATAGGAAGCTCAGCAGTGACTGATGATTTGGAGGCAGGAAGGCTCAGAAGAGAAATGCAAGGACATCTCCTTACATATTAGAGACTCAGGTGCATAAAGAAGGCTGAAAGCAAGAGGCTGACAAAGTTGTTTTCCTATCTATCGCTCATATTTATAAAACATGATTTCTCTCATACTTACAAAACGTTCTCTGGCACCTGCTGAGAATGATTTTGCCTTCTATCTAGACAGCTAAGACTTGTTTTTCATTCTCTCCTCTTGAAAATGTGAACAATTTTAACATCCTGTCCCTGCAGAACACAGAGTATACACAGCCCTAGTAGTGCTTCTGGGGTGCCTGCAGCTTTGCAGAATATACTTCTGGAAGTCCAGGTGAATAGAGGAGCCCATTCACAATAGGAGCACAACTGTGTCTTTCGCCAAAATTAGCTTCTGATTGCAGTAACCAAAGAAAGCAATTAGTATTTTCAGCCACATGCTACCTTGATAAGGGGCGGGGCAGGGCAGGGCAAAGCAAAGCAACAATCTTCTGGGAACACTAACATGAAATACTTAAGTACCTGCTGCTCTCTCAGTAGATGTTAGGAGTGGTCCAAGATGCTTCTTAACCCTGGATTTCTTATCTGTAGGTCTCAGGGACTATATTAAAAGAAGAGGCAGAGGCATTTAATCATCAAGACACTAAAGACAATTCAATACGTAGCAATATACTCAAAACTTTTGTTATTTACCCATCACAGTGCCACAATTTCAAATGTTTTTCTATCTTCTACTACACTCATATAATGTGTGAGGTAATAAAACATGAGAACAGTAGCATGAAAGTTATTTTTTTATTGTTTAGGAAACTTAATTTACTGTGACTACAAAAGGAATCACATCTGACCTTGCCAAGAACAAGAGCCAGTACTTTCAGCATTAAAATGTCAAAAGCAGCCAGAAAGAGCATGCTTGATAAAGCATGTGCTCTATTCAAAGGCCACAGAGGGAAGTACTCAATGGCCCTGTCTTTGGTTTTATTAAATCCCATAAGCTATGCAACACTGACTGCTCAGGACCAGACAAAGAAATAGTAAAGGCAACTTCAAATATGATTTTCAACACAAAACACTTCTCACTCAGAGCTGGCTGACCAGCACACACAAAATCAAACACAATTTGATATGTCTTCCAAAAAGCATCAGTAGCAAAATCTGCATCTGCAGAGTCATCAAAAAGCAGGATTTTCTACACTGAATTAATTATTGCAAACATACTCTTTAGTCCTAACAAAAAAAAAAAAAAGCAAAGTAGACTCTTTTTGCTCCATATTCTTTTAAGAAATGCAGTACTCCATCCCAAATGTCAAATTACTTTTGTATCCCTCAGTGCACTGAAACTTTCCAAGTCACAAAAGCTATCTAGGCCGTAACACATATAATGTCTACTCAAAAACTTACACTAACCAGTTAAGACAATGTCCTTAAGTAACCCTGGTTTCCATTTTTGTCTGCTCTGACAGTTAGCAATATGCTGTTAATTGGGAAACAATGCAAAAAAGGGCAACATCTTGAAATTCAGTCAAGCATGGAAACTGGTTCAACTGTCAGTTTGCATCTCTTCCTTACACCGTTAAGGCAGCATTTTACCTCCAGCACTGGAGTGCTCTGAAAACCATCCCCACACCTGAGCCATGCATTGGAAATCGAAGCAGAAGCCACTGATGCCCTGACACTTGACTTTTTCAGCTGTAGGGGTGTCTCATCTGGGAAAGGAGCACATTCTGCATTCCAAAATCGCTTCCGCTACAACGAAAAACAAAGCCACTGAAAACACTGTACACACAATTCTTTAAGTTAGCTTCACTTCACTTAAACTACCCCTTTAATATTTTATGAATGCTTACAAATTCCATTTTTTAACAAGCTGAAAAAAAAAATCTTGAACACTTACAAGTATTGTTTATGTAATACTAAATAATATTACCAGCACTGTAGCCTTTTTTAAGTACACCATGTTGTGTTGATCAAAGTTACAGCTGTAGTATCTGCAGAGATGAAAATAGGACCAGCTCAGTAAAATAAACTTCAATTCCTCCAAAGTGGCATTTAATCTAATTCTGTGTGATGCAGGAGGTCAAACTAGGTATCACTGTATAGGTATCACTGTACAGCTCCACATTAAACCACCAAACAAAAGAAGGCAGGCTCTTCCAGCTCTGAGAACTACATTTGTTTTCATAGTCTTTTCTCCCAAAAATTAGTGGAAAGTGTTGCCTTCCCTTTACATGAGATGCCAGAAATCCTTTGGACTATCAGGTAAGTCACAAAGCAGAACACTTAGTAGCACCCACTGTTAACTACATGCAGATGAGAATAGCTGAAGAGGAGAGAACTGCCTGTAATCGCATCCAAAGTTATCTTTCCGATTCTGCACCCTTTTACACACATAAATTGATGTTGAGCATGATAAGCATCTTATCCCACCATGCTACTTATGAAACTTATCTTACAATACATTGTCTACATTATCTACCAGAATGTCTTCCTTCTTCTCATAGTCTCCTCTCTCAAGCTCCTAGGTATACTTGAGAAACTACTCCAAAGTTATGTTGATCAGCACATACATTTTCAGCCAGGGTGGAAAAACAAGGCTATAACATATTCTGAACTAAGAAACAGACCAAGGGAGTCTTTGGCAACTTCTGTCCATTTGGTAACTGATAATGCAATACATGTTAACTCCCTCCAAGTAAAGAAAGGTTAGGGCGCATATATAAAGGGTATGCCTACAGTCGGCAAGATTGAAACAACTAAGAGTAATAAGGTAGAACAAGTAGTTGGGTCTGTGCCTAGATGGTAGGGATGGTTATGCTTCTATTTAGATTGCTGGAGTGCAATGTGAAGTGGCACTTCTGAACAGCTGGGAATATTCCTTCAGAGGCACTAGAGAATCAAGGCTGTGACAGGCAAAAAGAGTTTTAATAGTTAATGACTTAACAACAGAAGTGTTATTTAATCCTCCACTTCGCTGGCCTGGATAAAGGCAGGTGCTGCTCAGGTTTTCAGAGCAGCCCTACAGGGATGTCTCAGAGCAGCCGGCCTCATGACAAGTCAGAAAACTGCAGTCCCCTCTTCTTCTCAAGCACTCAGACTCCGTGCAGACACAGTGACAAGGGAACAGATTGGCAGCAAACTTCTCTGGGAAGAAGCACTACTTATCTACAGCTGGCACAGCAGCAGAATAAAGGATGCAAGGACCAGTGGGAACACTCCAGCAGCTGCTTGACACCATGTCAGCTTAATTACAACCTGAAGAACCCTTAGTATTGCTGACAACTCTGGTTAATTACCTCTGTCTCACCACATGTCCTGCTCCCCAGATACGGGAAAATCAGAGTGTTTCTGATACCACACAGAAATTTGCAGCCACTATATAACTTCAATGTGCATAATGTTTATGTGAATATATCAATGTAAAGCCCACAAATGTATTTTTATTACAAATGTGTAATCTGAACATTGTGTGCAATATAAAGAGCTACAGATACCCATAGATATGACCTTGAGACATGCAGTTCTCAAGAACACAAATGACACCAGAGGGGGGCCCCTCTGGATGAAGAGTATAGCCCAAAGAATAGAAGGAAAACAGCAACCACACCTTCCATAAATAGCATCACCTGGCTTCAAATGACAGATGTCCTACAGCAGCAGCTGCAAGAGTGTGGCCACAGCCACAGGTGTGAGTGAGCTGGGAGCAGCTTTGCAGGCCTATCTTCAGCTCTTTGCTGTTGGCCACAGTGGGATAGTGCCTATGCCAAGGAAGGCAGTGCCACCCTTCCTCTGCAAAGCCTCCGAGGCTGGTGCTTTCCAGACAGAGGTCTGGTGTCCAGGGACCTCTCTGCTGCAGGAATATGTTGGCTGACATGCAGAAATTTAAAGCTCTAAAAGCTCTTTAATCCACTCCAGCCTGCTTCAAGGCAGCAGAGAAACCAGCATTTAAAAAAGCTTGTTTCTCATGAATAAATATTTATAATGAAGCTAATCCAGAGGCCATGCTGTTCCCAAAAAAATGCAGCAAAAACAGTTGAGTTCTCTTAATCCTGACTTACAAGGTTAATCACCGTCATCTTCCCCGGCATTAAAAAAATATCTTGTGCAATTTATTAATGTTATGTATTAAGAAACAAGGTATTGGTATTAAGTATCACTGAATGAGGCTCAAAATAGCTAAGGCACATAGACCTGGCATATCTTTCAAAAATCAAGACTGATTTCAAAACAAGGAGGCAGGCAAAAGAACCTCTGAATTACATAGAGCATTTGATGACAAAATATGACCTCTGAAACACTGAGTTAAAGAGGAGGCTAGGATGGCTTCCTTCTGCAGAAATTGCCTGTTGAGCTCTGTTCACAAAAGCATTGCATTTTGTCTTTGGGGCAGTTCTTTCTAACTCTAACCCCTCCAGGTAAAAGGGATGGCAAACAATCCCTCCCCAGTTACCCATTTAGTTATTTCCAGTGAGATAAAGGTAGGCAAGCTCACATGGGTGCAGGTGTGAGGAAAACAGAGACACTCTGAAAAGCCAACAAATATAGAAAGCAAACATGCAACGCACTACTAATGTGGGGCTGCATACTTCTCACAGAGATGGTCCTATCTAGAACATCTCTGCTCAACCAACCTATGTTTTACTTCCACCAAATATATGTAAGCCATAAGCACTCTGTAGGAAGTCACTGGGACTATATGTTCAAAGACTGCTCACTACACAGCCCTTTATGCTCCAAACAATCCCACTTTCTTGGGGTTGCTCCAAACCCACAGAACAAAGCCCCAGGAAGTTTTCATTAATGCAGTAACAGTTATATCTGACTGCAAAAGGAGCTACTATTATCAAAAGCTGTCATCACTTTATAACAAGAGCTGGTTAAACCTTGGCAGTTGACTGTGCAGCTCTTCCTTAGAGAAGAACTTCAAAACATTTAGAATGTGTATTGTGCCAGTGTTGCAAAGTAATTTAAGCACAGTAGGCTATTTTAAGCTTGTCGTTTCCTTCCCTTTTATTTTAAATGCAGTTACATTTAAAAGTTGATAAATATTCACACCATTTTATCCATCACGCTAAAAGGAAAGTAAAAGGTTTTAGCATTCAGATGTCATTTGAACTCCGTTTGCATTCACGTAGCAAACGATGACACTTGCAGTCCTTCACCAGTAGCTCAATAGCGGCATGAGGACGGCAAATCAGAGCCAGCATCCCACTGACTGTCCTGCAAGCATCATACAACACACCAAACTACCCAGGTGAGAAGAGCCGAAAAAGAACACGGGACTTCTCCCTCTACTTCTGCTCATGTGCAGAGATGGTAGACTGCTCCGAAGAACACCAAGTCTGGTCACTTTGCCGGGTCTCTTTTTCTCTCCCTTTCCCAGCAGTTTTCCCCTGTCCCCTAGCAAATAAGGCTGCTGCATTCTCCACTCGGTCCAGCAGAGTTTCCACTATGCAGTGACGAGTAAGAGGTGAACATTGCGCAATCGCGAACAGCAAGGCAGCGGTGGCCCCAGCGGGTGCCAACACCCTTGAAGAAGCCCGGACGAGCGTTTCCCCCCTGGCAGCCTGGGGGCAGCAGGCGCGGCCAGAGCCCAGCAAGAGGCGCCGCTGAGCCGCTCTGCGGCAGGCGCCTGCCCGCAGGCTGGCTTCGGCGCGCCCAGCCATTGCCTGCCAGCTCACGAAACACCGCCCTCCGCCGGGATCATTCTCCCGAGGGCGCCAGCTGCGTGTCTTGCTTACACAGCAGCCCCCGGCTCGGGCGGCGGGAGCAGCGGCAGCCAGAGCTGCGGGCTCGGGTCTGCGGGGGTAGCGGGGCCGTTCCTCCTCCACCATACGTCCTCTGTCCCGGGGCCGAGAGGTGCGGCGAGCTGCCGGGGCATACCGCCCGCAAGGCGGCTGGAGCCGCAGGATGACCCCGAGAGCCGGCAAGCTGGGCCGGAGAGAGCCTGCCGCGCCCCGGCCACCGCAGCCCCCTCCCCTCCCTGGCACGCGCACGCAGATACCTTCCTACTGGGCATCGCCCCCCTGACGAGGCAGCCGCGTCCTCTGTCACGTGGCGGGGGAGCCCCGGAGGCGGGGCGCAGGGGAACCCCTAAGCCAGTACCCAAACCCGCCGCCACACCCCCACCCTTTGTAGGTTTGGCGCCGCGACAGTTGCAGCTCCTGATTGGGCGGGCCTGGCGGAGCTCGGGTGACGTGTGGGGTCCTGAGAATTGTGCGCATGCGCCTTGTGGGGCTTGAAGGCAGTTGTGGGTGGGGCTGTGAGGGTACGGGCGGGCAGTTCCTTTCTCTCCGTCTTCCCGGCCTGCGCTGCAGCCGCCACCATGATTGGGGGCCGCACGCGATGGCGATCTTTGCAGCTGTCCTTGTTCCCTCCTTCACGGTCTACGTTCCTGTGGGCCTGCGAGGCGCAGACATCGCTGAGAGCAGGCTTTTCTCATAGCAGGCAGTTGTAAAACCTTTCAGCCCTGCCGCGGTTTTCTGCGTGGGAAAGGCCATTGCCGGCAGCACGTCCCTAAGGCCTGGGCGGTTTGGGGTGCGGCTCCATTCCTCGCCGAGCCGCAACTCCATCGGGTTGCTGCGGCCTGGAGCGTTTGTTCTTTTGCTTTGGGCGCTGGCTGAGTTGCCAGCCCTGATTGCGAAGGAGGAGTTGTGAAGGGTGATGCCTGAACCGGATTTGTTGCAGGGTTTCTCCGACTTGGGTTTGCCTCCACATCCTTCACGATCCTCAAATTTGCTCAGTAAATCTCGAAAGAATGCCACTCTTCAACACCATAGGGAAATAATGCACTGGGATAAAAACACTGACTAGATACCTGAGCAAGTAATGCCTAAACACAAGACACCTTGTGAAAAATAACTTGGCAGTTGAGCCATAAACAAGTTTTTTAATTCCCACGATATCAAGTAGCTGATACATTGACAGGCAAAAGGGTAGTGTCAGTGTCAAGATATAAGGACCTGGAATTAAAACTGCTTTGGATGGACCTTCTTGTCCATAAAATGGCAATTGCAACTGGAGGGTAAAAAAAGGCTGGTGACCTTTGAAAATGTTTTTTTCTGATGCAGGTATAAAAGCAAAAAGAAGGACATAGGTTACATTTTTGCCACTTTTTGTACTTGAGAAGGTCACTTAGGCTGTCAGTGCTGCCGTTAAACTGAGTCAATAGTCATCTTTGCAAAATGAGATAGTTGAATCTCATTGGTTAATTAGAATTTATAAAGAACATTTTGATAAAAGCTACTATATGATTGGAGTTTTATTTCCAAACCCTAATTACATATATCTATGTCTATAGTTTACAGTTTGTCTCTTTTCCAGGGCTCCTTGTGGCAAATTTCTGTCTCACAATCCTTTTATAAAACTGCCACTAATTAAGGTGGATTTCGCAAATTGAGGAGAGCCGGAAAGATCCTCATCCAAACCCCATAGTGCCTTTGATGGTTATGTTCAAAACAAAGTTAAAAGCACTGTATTCTCAGCCTTCCAAAAATTTGGAGTATTTCTTCTGAAATAACCAGGCTGACAAATTAATTCTGTTACAGGTCATCAAAGTGGTTTTCTTTGATATTCAAAGAAGTGTTTTGCACTGCTTAAACAGCCTGTATTAGAGCTAACCCGCATGGACCCCCTAAGTCAGGTCTGCTTAGTGAGTCTGTATTATTTCTTTCTGTACATAAACTCCTGAGGATTCCAAGGTGCTCGCACCTGGGAGGAAGTTCTACAGAATCCCATGAAGAATTAAAAAATCAATAAATTTGCTTCATTTGTTTTCATCTTCTTGACAAGGACATGGGAAGGGAAGAAATGGGTCAGAAACCCATACTATTGGTGAAGAATTGAAGCAGAGGTGTGATTGTTTTTAAAAATAGTGTTTCTCTGAAGAAAGACTATTAGATGTCAAGCTTCTTGACAAAAGCTTAAACTTTGTAATACTAGTCTGTTACTCTGCAAGTCTGTTCAAAATTTCAGTGCATTATACTTTTGGAAGTCATAATTAACACAATTGGCTATCTAATTTATGAAGAACTGTTTTTCATCTACGTATACAAGCATGTCTGTGTCCTCACAGGATCAAACAGTATTCTGAGTCTGATTTATCTAATACACTAACTGACTGTGTTTGCACTCAAGATCAAATTTACTGCTGCTCAGAGAATATTAAGAAATTTTATTGTTTCTGCATTTCTGTTCTCTGAAAAATATAAAATTCCTGTTAACAACACAATTTTATTTCTTTAGTGAAGTCCAGAAAAAAAAAAAGAGCATTTATTTGTCAGTGGTGCTGCTGACTGCAGTGATGTTTCTAAATCCCTATGTAGAAAGAATTTCTCTCTCAAAGAAACAAAATCTATTCTATACAAATGAATCAAAAGATAAGGAGAATAAAATTACTAAAGTTTGGGGAACCTGTGTATAACGATTGAATCTGCCTATCCTTCATTCTAACATGGGTTTATGGATTCATTTCCTGTACAGATCATGAAATTACAGCTTTAAAAGCTTTCCTGTGTATAAAGCCTGCTACGGACAACGTCAATTTCAAACACAGAGCAAGGGTTTTGTTTTCAGTCATTTCCTTAGTAAAGTTTTCAAAGTCACGAACATCCCAGCTACTTAACTGAGCTGAGATAGATGAAGAAAAACTCATTAAGCAGAGTCTATCTTTCAGGGTCAGCTGGGTTTTTATGCATCAATCAGGTCTAGGCTAGATCCCAGGAAGATCCCCAGTCTAGATCCAAAATAATACTTTCTTCTGGAGGCTGTGTTACATTTGATGATTCCAGGCTGTCTAAGGTTTCCTAGGAAACAACATGAAACACTTCAGATTTTTTAGTCCCAAAGCTGCAGTGTCAGTTAAATTAAATTGTACCATTTCACAGAACAATGTGTGGCTGTGCTGAGGCGAGCTCTAAACTTGCAGGGGGGAAAAAATAGGAAAAAAACCCCAAATTCTCAGGAGAGGCCAGACTGTAGTGAAGCAAATGGAGTCCAGTTCTTAACATTAATGAAAATTAAAAATTAATAGCTGATTGTTTAAGAAACAAAAGCAAAAATAGGTTTTAAGTGAATGATCATACCCAGGAAGAATCTTTCTACCAGCCCTTGCCCCTCAGCCTGAAATCCATGAGAGGCTCCAGCTTTGGGGGCTTTCCAGCTGCCAACCAAGAGGGTAGTTGTGCTCTGGGCCCAAGCCTCAGCATTTCAGCATCCCACCACCAAATGCTGCCTATGGCATCTTAAAACTGCTGACACCTTTATGTCTTCTTCTGTAATTTTGTTGTGTTCAGTGCTATAACAAGAATATGAGTACAGACGTACTGACAGACGTATTTGCCTGCTTTTTATAAAATGTCTCTGTAGTTTAACGAGAAAAATGCAAATAGAATAAGATTTTTCCAAGCTGAAGCTGAACATCTATCATCAAAGTACTCTGGTTTGGCTCTAACTGATGGAAAAAAATGCAAGGACATACTCAGAGCTGGAAAAAAGTGGCACTTTTAAAAGTTCAATCATTAGAGCAGTTCACTCCCACCAAAGTTCTTCCTGTTAGTGTAATTCAACAAGGTTTAAAAATTACTGAGCTACTGATAGCACTGCACTTTATATGTTTTAGTAACTTCAGGAAGATAATTTCCTCTTTTAAGTCTGGTATTAATGCTGTGTATTTGTTTTTGTCATGACTATGTGTTAAAGACTTTACAAAGACTGTTCTCGAAAAACCTCAATCAGTTCCAGGAAGAAGAAAATGTTGAAAAGTGGATGGAGTCTATTGATTGCCTACAATCAAGATCTTTTAAATTTGAAAAGTTCTTTCTAAGCACCATGTAAGCCTAGCACGTCTCTGCTGCTGAGGGGGAGAAGGCTGGCTGAGAGGTAAAGGGGATCCCAGATGAAAATCCAGAGCATGGACACTAATTAAAATTAGGGTTGGCTCCTGAAAAAATATTGAGCTTCAAGCACTTTAGCTTTCCTAACTGGAATCTAGCTTTAATTCAGTAACCTGAAGCTGAGTGCTACAGTTCTGGGTTGTTTTCAGGAGCAGTTTAAATGCTGCTGCTGGAAGCAGAATGTAGGTGTAAGCACATCTCAAATGATTAATGTGTAATTAATAATACAGAATGAGAACCACTGTATACAGCCCACACTTTGCCATTTTAACTTGTATATCATTCCGATCAAACCTGCCCAGTTTGTAAAATAACACTGGCTCTTAGAGTGCATTAGGTGCCTGGAAGAGCTCATGGGGTGCAAGTAATGGATTTTAATTGATTCCTTTTCTGGATAGATTCCATTTAGAGAGAGATTTCAAGTCTCTGTCTAACAGTGCACAGGGAAGGTAATGCAAGGTGTCACACCAATGCTTAAATGCATGGCAGCTGAAGCATTATTCCTGATGTTTTCCAGTCTTTTGCCTACAGCAGTGCCTCCTCTGGAAATCAGGAGGTGCAGAGTATATTGATCTGTTCTGTTCTGATGGGCCCTGGTGCAGGTGTTTTAATACAGAATCACAGAATCATTTCGGTTGAGAAAGGCCTCAAAGATGATGAAGTCTAACATCTAACCCAACATGGCCAGGTCACCACTAAACCATGTTCCTCAGCACTACATCTACACAGCTTTTAAATACTTCTGGGAATGACTCCACCACTTCCCTGGGCAGCCTGTTCCAGGGTTTGATCACCCTTTTGGCGAAGAAAATTTTCCTAATATCTGACATAAACCTCTCCTGGTACAACGTGAGGCCATTTCCTCTTATCCTGTGGCTTGTAACTTGGAGAAGAGACTGACAAAACACCTCGCTACAACCTCCTTTCAGGGAGTTAGAGAGAGAGAGGATTTGCCCTCAGCCTCCTTTTTTTCAAGACTAAAGAACCCCAGTTCCCTCAGCTGCTCCTCAGAAGACTTGTGCTCTAGTCCCTCTACCAGCTTTGCTGCCCTTCTTTGGACCCACTCCAGCATCTCAATGTCCTTCTTGTAGTGATGGGCTCAAAACTGCCCCCAGTATTTGAGACACAGCCACACCAGTGCCAAGTACAGGGACATGATCACTTCCCTACTCCTGCTGGCCACACCACTGCTGATCTACATCAGGATGCTGGTGACCTTCTTGGCGATCTGGGCACACTACTGGTTCACATTCAGCTGTAGGTCAACCAGCACCCCTAAGTCCTTTTCTGCCAGTTTACAGCCTCTCTGCCCCAATTCTGGAGCGTTTCACAAGGTTGTCGTGACCCAAGATCATCACCCAGTGCTAGGCTTTGTTAAACCTGTCCAACTGGCCTCAGCCCATCCACCCGGCTTGTCCAGGTCCCTCTGCAGAGCAGATCAACACACTTGCTGAACACGGTGTTGGCTGCAGATGAGATGCTAGAGGCAGAGTATTGCTGGAAAGCAGTGCCAGTAGAATCTGTAATGCTCACTGTCACCTGTTTCTAGAACACGTTACTTGGATGACAGTGTTTTGTGTGCTGTCTCCACAGGCAGCTCTCCGCCCATACCAAAACACGGCATCTTTAACAGGCCTTACCCAGAAAAGAGCTCTCGGGCCCGGCAGCGCAGCGTTGCCATGCTGACGGCTCGCCGTGCCCACGGGAGGCTGCTCTCTCCCAGTGCCGAGCGCCGTGAGGAAACGGAAAGCTGATGAAGCGATGGCAGGCTGGCACCGCGGCCGGAGGAGCTCACAGGGGCCACGGGGATACGCCCGGTCCCGCGGGCGTGGGCAGGCGAGAGGCGCTCGGGGAGACGCCGCTGCCGGTGAGCCCCCGGCCCCGCGTACCCCCGCCGCGGCGGGACGCGAGTGCCCCGCGGGTGCTCGGCAGCGGGGAGAGAAGGGGGGTAGGTCCCGGCCCGAGGGGCGCGGCCGCGGAGCCGCCTCCCTCCTGCGCTGTCTCCCTCCCTCGCTCCCTCCCTCCCGGCGCGGCGCGGAGCACGGCGGGGCGATGTGGCGGTGGCGGTATGTCAGCAACCGGCAGCTGGACGGCTTCCGCCGGTACAAGGTAACGGCCGGACCCCGGCGGGCGGGCGGCACGGCGACTCCTGATGCGGCTCTTCCTCCCGGTTAGCGTGTCCGGGCAGCCGAGGGCTCGGTGCTCGCTGAGCGCCCAGTCCCGCTGTGCGTATGGCCCCGGCCGTCCCTCCGGACTGCCACCTGTGCGGCGGGGCCAGCGCGCACCCACACGCAGGGTGCCCTGTGTCACCCTCTCATCTGGGGAGTACAGGGATGGGAACTGGGTGTCCACAAAGTTATCTGGGGTTTAGTGAGCAGCAGCATCACTAAGAGCCTTACGCATTTTAAAGCAGCACGGGGTTAGAGAAATTCGGTGTTAGAGCTGTGTGCACGGACCGTGCTTGTCTGGCTCTGTGTGATTCTTCACACGCAGAAGTACCTTGGGTTTGGGAAATAAATCCGAGAAGAAAAGCTCACTTTAAATGATTCGATCTAAACCTCATGTTTGTAAATAACAAGCCTGCAGAATTCAAATGAATGGGCGGATCGTTAAGAGATTCTGATTTACCAGCCTTATGTTGGAGATTTGTGAGACACCTAAGTTTTGTTCCCAGGAGAGCATGAGTGCCTTTCAGCAGGTTGCCCAGATTTGCTTTAGCTGAGGTGCAAGTGGCTGAGATGGGCCGTACCACACTGGTCACTCTCCTGCTCTCTGTTCCACCAGCTTCCACCAGCACATCGCCCAACGTTTGGGGTTTTTTTTTTTTAGTACGTTCAATTTCCCAAAGCAGCCTTAACCCCGAGCTCCCCATGCTTCTTGCCTTGCTTTTGCCACACACCCTCCAGCCTGGCCTCCAACCAGCGCATACAGCTTCTTCCTGCTCCTACCAAGCCCTTCCTGAAGGCAGCAGCTCTGCCTGCGCACTGCGGGGTGCATAACTGGAGTACCTGTGGTTTCAGGAGCCATCTCCAGGTTGCTTACCAGGAGCTTGTTCAGCGCAGCAGCTTATTACAATGTACCAACCTGTTTATGCCTCTCCTGTGTGAGTGGGATAAAACATGCTGCAAGCTGTGTCTGGCCACTGGCGTTAAGTTGCACAGGCCTGTGCTTGAACAGTGGAGCTGCAGCACTGACTCAAAGCACTGGAGGAAAAATAAAAAGCTATTTTTAGCACAACCAGACATTATTATTGTAGTTCATAGTACAAGGAATGTGTGTATTACATTCTTATCACTTGAATGAAAGTAGCTGCAAACAAGTACAGATGGGGAAGGACCAAAATAACATTTTTTTGAAGCTCGTAAGCATTGTGTAGTACTTCTGAATTGCAGGGCAAATGATTACCAAAATACAGAATCATGTGTTAAAACATTTTAGTTTAGTACATTAAAATTACTTTGATTTCTTGGGAGCATTGCGAAGTAGTAGCATGCTGGGTAGTTAACTGTAGCAATCAGCCAACACACTTGAGAAGTATCTGTTCAAATATATTCTGGGAAACTGTGGTGCCTAAAGCTTTGAGAAAGGTGGAATCAATTCCAAGTTCTCTATTATCCGTGGTGGTGTGGCTCTGGAACATCTTGTAAATAAATAAGTCAAAGGACACAGGTCACAGCTGTGCAGGGTCAGTGCTGCCCACCTTGTAGAATGTGCTGTCTTCTGGTGCACCAGGTTTCAGGAGGACACATCAGGCAATGGCAGCTCTGCCTGTATCTAAAGTGCTGTTCACAGTGGGTTCGAGTTTTCCAAAAATGCAAAAGGACAGGCAAGGAAGCACTAATCACTGACGCAATCTCTTCCCCACCTCCTCACCCTCCCATGCCCAGGGCTGATACTACAATCATAGCTTTCTTCTCACCACCTCCCAGGCCTTAGACATGCTTTGGAGAAAAGGAAAACTGAATCTCTGGATCCCCATTACCACACAGAATGAATAGGAATGGATTTGTAAAGAGAAATAGTATTCAGTGTCTGTGCTAGTAAAGTGAAATAGCTTCAGTATTCAGTGTCTGCTACAGGGATTTCAGAAGGTTTTACACTGAACTGTTTCCAGTGTGATACCATGGACTGAATGTATTTGGTGTGCTTGTGTGTTCCTACTACATCTGGTTTAGGCTTATCCAGAGGGAATGCATCTTGTGTGCTGTGGAGTCACTCTTGTGATGTAAACCAAAGCTTGGTCACTGGGGAAAACTTCCTTCAGGAGCATTATATACGTGGATGTGGTGGTGCTAAAGGGTGCTGAAGTCTTTGCATTCACTAGGTCTACCATTCCCTCTGCAAAGAGCTGCACTGGTTTCATTGCCAAGGCCCTCCTCCAGCTGCGAGCAGGAGACAGACAGAGCCTGGGACACAATTGCAGCATTCATGGCAGAGAAATGAGTTCAGCTCTGTGAAAATTGAACAGTTTTTTTGGTGGGTTTGGTTGTTTGTTTGGTTGTTGTTTTTTTTTTTTTTCAGTATAAAATTACCTTTACTAAAGGAACTGATAACACAAATTACTCTTTTAAGTTGTGTTATGATCAGCTTGACACTGACACTAGTGCCGCTGACACTAGTGAAAACACAATGCTGCAGTGTGATACACATAGTAAGGGTGAATGCCCCAACTCAGCTACCTAGGCATGCTTCAGGTCTGGAAGCAGTATATTGGTTTAGGTCAATATTGAGTGAGTGCTCATAAATCCTTATCCAGCTCTTCACTGACCCAACCCATGTGTCCTTCCATGGTACTCTAGAGCTGGGTCCACCAGGAAACACACTGCAGAGAATAGGCCTTGGAAAATATGAATTTAAATATCAGAGATAATGTTAAAAATTAAGGTTTAAGGTTCCACATTTTCATCTTGGTGTGTCCATGCTTTCTATCCTCTGAACCACATTTTAGAGGGTAAGTACCTGTGTGGAGAATGGCAGGGGCCAGTAAATGAGGTATATGTGGTTTTACTTCAGTCAGGCTTCTGACATTGCCTCATAGTCTCTTAAGATTAAATCAGTGTACCATGGAAACACATTATTCTAAAGAGTAATTCAAAGTTCTGTGTCAAAGCAGGAGGTTCCAAGAAAGGGGATCCTACCTACAGAGCTATCTCTCTGTCCCAGCTCTGTTGCTGTTCAATATTTTAATTAAGAGCAGGGAGATTACTCTTTAAAATTTTCATGTGATAGTAAAGCATTTTGAGGAATAGACTTAGGATTTAAAATGATCTTGAAAAAAAGGAATATAATGGACAGAAATCACTACCAAAAAGATTAGTAAAGAAAATACAATGCTTAGGGGAGAGAAAAATAAACACTTCAAATGTAAAATAAGAGACATCAAACTGCAAAAAACATGCCTGAGGATCAGTGTCAGCAGCATTGTAGCTGTTAAAGAGAAAAAAGCTCTTAAATGTGAAGTGTCATAGATATGTCAAAGGGTTACACATATCCCTGATGTACTACTGCTCAGGTATCAGCAGGAATAACCTATCCTATTGCTTTGGCACACAGTGTGCAGTCCACAGAGTGGCATTAGGAATATTAAGAGACTTAGAAAAGATGAACTGTAAGAAACAGTCTCAGTGGAGTAAGAGCCTAACAAGCAGTTGGTTGTCATGTGTGCCCTTTTAAAGAAGACAAGCCATGAGTTGTGGCTGTGTGAAGAGAAGCTTAAGGTGGATGCTGTGTCAGTCCTGTGCTGGTAGGGGTTGCTGGATTACTCGTGCAGGTATTTCATCAGGCTTAATAAATGGTTCGATTTCTCTGAGGGAGGATCTACACTCTAGTGCTGAGTGTCAATAAACAGTGACACCTTCTTAGCAAAGTTTTGGATACTGTGTTCTAGTTTAGCCTGCCGATGTGGTCATTGATCACAAGCAGTTGGCTCATTACCTCAGGGTAACTTGATCTGCTTCCTAAATGTCTGCTAAACGTGATCCTGCATTAAGTGAAAGCTCTGGACTGGGAGACCTCTCGAGTTACATTCCAGCCCTCATTTGGGTAGGTTAGAGAAACGAGATCAGATGTATAATGCTCGCATTTCAGAGCTTGATTGTGTTTCTCATACTGACTCAAAGTGTGTTGAGTATAATCTAGCTAATTACTTTCTAGAAGTTCAGGATCAGTCCAACTACAAGACTGGATTTCTGTTAAGTGTTCATGCATTTCCAAGTTCTAACCATGAGATGTCAAAACATAATGGGTTTTGTTGACATTGATTGAACAGAAATCAATCAATGTCAACAGAATCAACAGAAATCAAAAGAAAAGGCTCCTGCCTTTTCACTGCAGGAGCACATGGATTTGACAGGATTTAAAAAAATTAAGGCAGGAGACTTTCATTTTATTTATATGGAGCTTCTAGGGAGGCTATTAATACTGTCCATGATTGCATGTGGACAGTTTTTGTAGAATCATAGAATGGTTTAGGTTGGAAGGGACCTCAAAGCTCATCTAGTTCCAACCCCTTGCCATGGAGAGGGACACCTCCCATTAGAAAAGGTTGCTCAATGCCTCATCTAACTTAGCCTTGAACACCTCCAGGGAGGGAGTTTTATATATATTGAGTGCACACATCAAATATTTATTACATAGTGGCTTTGTAGATGGTATTTTTTTCCTGATTTTTAATTCAAAATATTACTTTTAAGCAGTTTTAATCAGTTTTATCTGCTGCAGTTAGGCTTTTATTTCAGATCACCTCAGCTTAATAAAGCCCTTGAACATCTGAGGCAGTGAAAGCTAACATTTTCCACCATATGTAAAAACAGTGAGTCAGCAGCCTTCTGTTCTACAAAGAAGTTCTTGAGGTCTTCTTCATATTAATTTGGATGAAAAGAGTGGGGTTGTGGGGCTGTAATTAAAAGTTGTTGAAAAGCATGTGAAATAAATAAACCAAATCATTCATTACCCTTACATTTTCTGTCACTTGTGTTCATGTGGGCCAGCTGCATTAGGTAATTCTGGCAGACCATCTTTGCAGACACACCATTTCTTATTCCTCATCCTCTTGTAATGGTAGCTGACATAATGTAGCATGTCAAGAGCTCTGTAATCATTATTTTCCTTCTACATATCATATGCTAGTGAGCCAGCAACAGAATGAAATCACATCACAGAGATGCTGTGTTTGATATTACTTGCTGCAGGAGATTTTTTCCTCAATGAAGGTGTAATTGTACATGGGTTTGAGTACCACATTACACCCACGCATTTACAGAGCTTCATTAGATCACTTTTGGGACAAATACTTTGGATGTAAAGAGTTGTATGCCTTGTTGAGTCTAATAAAAGTGCATATACCAATGCCATCATTTAATTGTCTTGCTTTATCAAGAGATGTTAGGATTCTGAAGTGCTTTTTGGATTTTTATGTGTAGGGTGTGCAAGTACACCCATTTACACATTAATATCTATTTGTTTATCTCTGTCCTAATAAATGCTAATTGCACAGATGTGTCTGATTTTGATGTGGATTTTTTTGTTGTAAATTGAGGAGAATCATTCTTAAAAGGGCTGTTTTGTAGAAGGAGGAACAGGATTTTTGCATCTTTCTGTGGAATACCTCCTCTTGCATGTCAGGATACAAGACCACACAACTGTTTAGCTTAGGTGATGCAGAATTCCTGCTTAGCATCCCTCAGGAAAAGTGCAAACCACTTGAATCTATTTGCCCTTTTGGGTTTGTGTTCTTTGAGTTGTTTCTTGGCATTCCCCAGAGATTTAGGTACATGCTGTGGCAGAACTCTGGCTCCCTAAGATGCCCTAAGAGCAACCTCTCCCAACCCACAGCTCCACATGCTCCATGACCTCATGGACACAGGTTCATGTAGCCCTCCATTAGGTGACAGGATGTGACATGTGGCCCAGGGCATGTGTCAGGATTCCTGAAAATGAGATGGTATGAAGGATGAATTCCCATCTACAAAGCAGCACTGACAGGACAGCAATTGACATAATAAGCACTTCCTAGTGACTTAATAATACCCACCACAACTGTTGATTGTCCAAACCATCATACTGGGCTTGGAGTATTGTACTAGGAATAGTTTAAGGTGGAAGGGAAATGTAACCTTATTTCCTGGCTGTAGGTATGCACAGACTAATGGAACTGAAAACAAAAAGTCAAGGGGGAGACTCAGGAGCCCAATTCAAGCAGCCTCTCTCCTCTCAGAGTGCAGCCACCCCAAGCCCTTGCACAGACAGTTCAAGTGTCAGGTCACAAAGCCTACAACCTCAGACCCCTGAAAAGACTCCCCAGGTGTTTGCACCTGAAGGTGCAATTACATGCCCACCACCACCTACTCTTTTCCAGGCTAAATTACAAACCCTGACCTTCAGTTTCTACTTTATGTTGTACTTTATGTTTCAGCCCTACATGTCTTAGGGGCTTGTAACTCCTGGACTTAAGTAGCAGTGACCTAATAAAAAAACAAACAAACATATGGATAGAAGAAAGGCAGTGGAGTCCAAACTATTTAAGCAATAGGCCCACACTGTTTAAGCAATAGGAGATGCAAAATCCAAGCCATTATTTTTGAATAATTAAGTAAAAGATGGTATAAGATGACTTTATTGTTAGGAATAGCAGGACTGTGCTTTGGAATACATCAGCACTTTTGAGCTGTTGAGAATTTGGAATTCATCTGGCATTCCACAGTATTGTACAGCTCTGTTGTTGTTTATAGCATACTTCTTACCTTTTGTGAAGCTTTTGCTAAAACCCAAGACTGTGTCCCATAACACCTAGAAACCTGTAAAACCATATATAAAGCAGAATCAAAACCCATGTGTTTAATGCATTCTAGGAATCTGAAAGGTGGAATCGTTGCCAGAGGTGTCAGTATTTCAGTAGTTTCTGTGATTATTGTGTGGTTCTAGGAGTGTGAGGTACCACAGAAGGCAGGTTCATGAGATACCACAGAAGGCAAGTTCATGTTGTGTCAGTACGAAATAACTTGCTTGGAAGGGAGAGTTCCCACTGCGTTCTCTTAAATAGTGCCTGGTTCATGCCCTGATTTGGGAATTTTCAAACCCACAAAATCCATCATCTAATGGAAACAGAGAGTATTCCTTGCCCAGTCCATTGTCATTCCTCCTATTTCCTTGTCTGTCAGTCATGAAACATGGGTACTGTGAAATTGCATCATCAAAAAGGTGTGATTAAGAAGCCATAGGAAGATGTTGGCAGCTGTCAGAGTGCCTTGATGGGGGGAGAATGTTGGGAGCCCTGGGATGGAAGGGCATGGCCTGGCAGCCTGCCCTGTCCCACCAGCAGAGACTTGTCCAAAAGCTCCTAGGGACTAGGGCTGAGACATGAGTACCCAAGGAGGGAGGTACCTGTGCTGTGCTGGCCCTGGAGGGGACAACTGTGTCATATATGGTGATGGTAAAACCTCATCACTCGTCTAAATCTTTTAAATTTGGTTTCAAATATATGCTGTGGAACGTCAATTCTTCAACCTTTTTCCATCAGTAGGTCCCTCAAAATTTTCCATCCTTGATGTAGGTCCCTGAATGTAAATGTAGGCCAATTGATGTCAAGCTCACATTTATAGGTGCTGGAGAAGTGAAGAGTAGATGGCCAGGTGGCACTGTGGAAATGTGCCATCATGCAAACACTGTGGAAAACCACTCTGCAGAGTTATTCCTTTTAATAGATCACTTGTTTAAAGATCATATTTTTGCCCATTTTGAATTTGATGTGTTCATTCTCAGATAGAAGTACCTATCTTTTGGTATTTAGGCAGAGATTAGCTCAGTTTATTAAAGGTAATGACATGCACAGGTGCATCTGTTCTGGTGCATTGTGAGGCAACCACTGGGTTACCTTGGAGTAAGCTCACACGTGCTTATCCTTTTCCATCATTTGCTCTTTTGCCCAGCATTGCTTACTAATGGACAGAGAGTTTCTTTTATGGGCAATGTAAATACAATGGTTGCTTGCCTTGAGGTTCCCCAGGCATGCAGAACCATCAGCACATAGGTGCAGTGTGGCATTTGCGCATCTGAACGTGCACAACAGACAGTGCTCACCTCCATGCTCTGAACATGCCACCTTGCTGGCTCACAGCCTGGTCTCCAGATCACTGCAGATCCTTTGAACTGAAGTGTACTCAATGCTGGCAATGTGATAGGTGTGCAGGGACAGATAGGGAGGCCCAAGCCTGCTCTGGCAGATGCTGTGAGGTGTGGATGTGAATGCTTTGCAATGAGGGGAGGTATGTCTAAGCTGTGTGGGTGTGAGCCAGAAGGTACTGTTCCCCTTGTATTTAGCAATGCAGACCTTGGCCACTCTCGCCCTCAGAGTGATTGTTCTTAGAAGCTGAAGGATATACAGTGATGGAGAAACATGCTTTGTTTAACATCTTTGCCTTTTCCCTCCCAGTACAGTGCTGTGGATACGAATCCCTTATCTGTGTATATTATGCAGCCCATCTGGAACAAAATTATTAAGGTAAGGATTTTGTTTAATAGAAAGATCAGACAGTAATGTAAGAACTGGATATAAATGCACCATGCATTTCTTTTAACAAAATACCTCTTTAATAAAGCTGAAATGAAGCATCACTATAAAAGGAAACAAATGTTACAGGTTATATGGCTGTGTTTAAAATGAGGCAGTTTGGATTTTGAGGTGAAAACCGAGGTGGGTTTTTCCCTGCTCACTGTACAAAAGGCATCTGTTCCTGTTTTTACTTCTTCCCCTATTGTGTCTCTCGTTAAACAGCTTTGCAGACGCTGAAGGGTTTACTTAGTCCAAATTATTTTTGTGTGGCATATGCCACCTAACAACAGCATGGCTTTATCTCCGTGCTGTGCACAGGGTTTTATGCAAGTGCTGTCTCATTTTCTCCCAAGGGCACTAGCTGGAGGGAGTGAGGCATTTCTCTAAGAAGCTGAAAATGAGAGCGGTTACCATGCTCACCGTAACGATTGGAAGATGCTATCTCCTGAATTATGATCTGCAGTTTTTAAAAATAACACCACTCACAAAAGGCTGTCTCTCAAATAAATATGAGCTTTATTGATCACCAAGGAAGTAAAGACTTCTCCATCTGCCTCTTTAGAGGAAATCTTTAGACTGGAGCAGACTTGAAAACAAACATAGAAAGGATGTTTGTGAGCAGAGTGCTACTGGATCTGCCATCTTTGAGCTCTATAACGCAGGTATTGCTTATGCTTCTTTACCATGAGGATAGTGGAACACTGGAATAGGTTGTCTGGGGAGGTAATTGAGGACCCATCCCTGGTGATATTCAAAGTGAGACTCGGCAGGGCTCTGGGCAGCCTGATCCGGTTGAGGATGCCCCTGCTGACTGCAGAGGGGGTTGGACTGGATGACCTTTGGAGGTCCCTTCCAACCCAAACCATTCTATGATACAGCAGGAAAATCACAATCTCCTATTCATAACCTCAGTGTAATTTCGTGAAAGTGTTCATATGACTTAATGAGAATTAAAAAACAACTTGAACATGGTGTGAGAGAAAAGCAATTTGAAGATGTGAATTCAATAATTCAGTTCAGAGACTCTGCTTTCCTCAATAGCATAATGGGAATGGAACCAATGAGCTAGAAAAAGCCCCTCAGCATGCTGAAGGCCCAACATGAGAGATGAGCAGAGGCTTTACTGTGCCCTTACACTGTGGGTTAGGAGATCCATGGGCATCCCTCTTCTATCACATTGAAGAGAGGCTATTATGATGAAAAACTTCCTTTGGAGGTAAGTTCTTCTCAAGTTTTTCCTAGGAGAGAAGCAACATTCTTGACTGTCCCCATGTAGCATAGGGTAATTGGTCCTATAAAAAATGTGACCCTTCCAGATTATTTTTTTTAAAACCTCCTTAACTTTTAGGTGAATGTATTTTCTTCATTTATTGCTGCAGGAGAACTCAAACCAGAGCACAGGACTGAAAACCTGTTTCAAAAGCTGTGAGCTCCAAGTACAGAACCAAAGCTTAGAGTGAGTGCTGTCTGTACTCTGGTGTTTGGGTTGGTTTGAACCCTGAAGATACGGCAATGAATGTTCTGCTTTGCCTGCTGCTGAAAGAACATTCCAGAGTAATTCTCAGTGATGTATCACAAGCATTTACAGGGAAATTACATTCCTCTCAGCTTTTGCAGAAGTAGTCATTCTAACATTAGAGGAAGAGCTCCCAGATCTCTTGTCCAAGGCAGCTTTTCCACGTTGTATCAAACTATGGTAACACTTACATGAAACTGAAGAGCAACAATTAACTTTCTCTACATGTTATTTGAAGCTATTCTGACTATACAGCTATAGGTGTTTCACCTGTCATTAATTCAATTACTTTTGCCTTTAATTAAGGTTTCTATTTTCTAAAAAAGCACAGCCATGCTCTCTGACAGGTAATAGATAGTATCACTTAGCTGCTACACAAACTGAATATTCCTCCTCTATTTGTATTCATGGGAAATCGCATTTATGCAGGACAATGAGAGGAAAAGGAGGAAATCCCATGGAGATATGCAGGTGTCTGCCAGCTTCAATGAAGTAATTTAATTCCCCCCTCCCTGCTGACTTTATGAACTTTGATTATTGCTAGAATTAAGCATGAGTAGAATTTTAGTGCTCTCAAGTGACTTAGTTAAGGAATATTTCAAGTTTGAATAAAGCTTTATATAAATATGTGTGCTTTACTGTTTAGCATCCAGGCAGTGGATTATATTAAAACGTTTGCTGTTTGTATTAAGGCTTTTAGCATGAATGGCTGTAGACCTGTTAGAAGAGAAATTGGTTAGTAATTTGTGTGACTAAAAGTTTTTAAAAGATTGCAGGATATGGTGGCTTGGCCAGAGAGCAGATGTGATTCTCCCCAGTGGCACCCTCAGCTGTATTAATCATGGAGTGCATCGGCGTGTTAGACTTCTGCTCTCTGTTAATTAGATAATAAATGTTGCAATGTATCCTTCTGTAGGACACTCATAATTCAGGCTGTGTTTTTCCAATGTGTTTGATAGGTTAATCTTGTAATTTTTGAGTTCTGAAATAAGGAGATGGTGGAATAATGCCAACCGAAAGAGAAAGGGGCATGAAATGTAGCAAAAGGCATTTTTGCAGCTGGAATACTTCACAAATACATTAGGTTTGGTAAGGATCAAAAGAGTCTGCTTAGGGGTTTGACTGCAGCAAATGCTGTTTTCCTGAGGATCCATCTCCTCTAACTGTATTTTGTGGTGTGTCTACCAGCCAAAGGGACTGCAAGTATAACAAACCATCCTGTGATGGTTTCCTTCTTAAAATGCACAATGTTAGCAATAAAGTGCATTAAAATAGCCTCATCTTGTTTGCACTGTGCAAGCATAAATTACTTCCTCTAATAACTTAATAATGACATTGTGCCTATATAGACTGATGAGCCTAATTAGAAAGCAGACAGTTGTGACACCTCACTTTATTTAATAGGCAACAATTATTATGACTCATACAGGAGAAATGAGTAATTTTAAAACAAAGCATTGGATGGCATCTGTATATCCATGTAAATGCTTCATCCTCAGGTTGCCTTAACACACTGTTTTGATCTGTGTTTTAGATTAAAAGAGACCAGTCTAGAATATCTCCAGTGCCTGTCCTTATTTCCTAGAGTCAGTAGGCACATCACATGCCCTGGATTGCTGGTCCACTGAACCATAAAAAGCCAAGCAGCTCTGACAAAGAGTGGGTGATGAGTGATGCTTGACCTTGAGTTATGAGTGGAAATGGCCTCAAGCTACACGAGGGGAGGTTTAGCTTGGATATTAGAAGAAGATTTTTCAACAAAGGAGTTCTCAAACACTGAAATAGGCTCCCAAGAAGGTGATTGAATCCCCCTCCCTGGAGGAGTGTGAAGAACCCAGAGATGTGGTGCTGAGGGACATGGTTTAGCACCAGACTTGGTAGAGTTAGAGAATGGTTGGACTCTTACAGGTCTTTTCCTACAGAAATGATTCTGTGATCCTTTGTTCTATAGTAGAAAAAGAGGATCTCATCAGGATAATCAATCAGCCCAAACATTCAAACTTCATATGCAATTTTAAATGTAACTGTAGTAGAATAGAGGAGATGTAAAGATTAATATATATCCATCTGTCCATCTAGCTAGTCCAAAGAAATTAACAAACCACTTGATTTCAAAACTATTAGTAGTACCTGAAATGATTTCTCTAATACTGTTTTGTAATATTTTATCGTGTTAAACTATTTTACTCATGTTTCCAGTAAAATACTCCAAAGAATTTGATTATAAGCTCCCAGTATTCTTACATTTTGAATGTCTTGATACTGTGTTTGATTGCTGCTTAATATGTCTGAAAATATCTTCTGAAAATCGTATAGAAAAATGTATCTGAAAAACTGTATTACTAGAGAAGAGTGTTACCAGCAGGATGCCCTGAAGTCACAGGGGATGAATGGCTGGGAGCAGTTAATTTGGCAAAGAATTCGAGGCTTAGATGAAGGCAGAGAGTTCTTTTCAGCACCCTACAAGGTCACATATATTAATGGTGTCTTCATTATTTATGACACTGGAACACGTTGCCCAGGGAGGTAGTTGAGGCCTAATTGCTGGAGATACTCAAGGTTAGGCTTGACAAAGCTCTGAGCAACCTGATCGAGTGGAAGATGTTGCTGCTGACTGCAGGGGGTTTGGACTAGATGACCTTTGGAGGTCCCTTCCAACCCAAGCCATTCTATGATTCTGTGAGTCTAAGACTAAAGAGGGAGACCCTGCAGAAAGTTACTGTCTAGAGAAGTGTGCAGCTGCTTCTAACAGATCTTCTGAATCTGGAAGTGTAATGCACTCAGGGTCTGATTCTGTTGATGCTTAGAGTTACAAATTATTGAGGTATTTTAAAAGGGGAAATTTTCCTTCTTACAGCATAAGAATAGAACACTTCAAAACTCCCTGCCAGGTGGCTGCTGAGTTACCACACTGGGGTGCTGCAGCCTTCTTTCAGCTGTAAGACACACAACCACGTAGTGGCTGGGAAGGTAATGTATGACACAGGCAAAACATTTCCAGGTGACATTTCTACTGCAGTCACAAAGGGCAGGCAAAAAGGATTGCACCTGAAAATAAATTCCAGAGGTGAAAACTGTCTTTTAATTGGAAAAAACGGGGAAATATGCAAAGATGTGAACATTGCAGATGTTATGCACAGGCTTCTCCCTTCCTGATAAAACACATACAATATGTAACTAAAATAGGGCTGAAAATGTGAAAGATAATTCTTCTCAGATCTGTTCTGCTTTGTTTTGTTGTTTGTTTGTTTTTTTAACAGATAGTGCCTTTGTGGATTGCTCCCAACCTGTTAACATTCTCTGGATTTGTCATGATTTTAGTTAATTATTTTCTAATCTCTTTTTATGACTGGGACTACACTGCCTCAGGTAAATATCCTCATGGTGTAATTTTTCAGAGTTAGTGAGCTGCTTATGTCATAGTTCTGAAGCTATCAGGTGCTTGAATCTTCCATCCATCCCCTTAGTAAGGCTCCACGTGCCTGTAGGAGGGACTGACATTATAAATTTACATCATTTTGTTGACAATCTTAACTTCATCCCTAAATAGGGGCTTCAGCATGTGCTGCTTGAAGTTTGTGATAATATCTCATCTTATTTGAAGTGTACTCCAGGACTTAAAGGCACAGCCAAAAAACACCTTAATGTTCTTCATTAAAAATTCATGGGTTTCACATTTCCTAATACCTAAAGAGATGCCTGAATGATTCTTTTCATTACTCCACCCTACCATTCAAGACTACTTCTAAACAAAAAGGAAATAGTTTCTAAATAAATATCTCCTAAAATCATGACTGTCAAAGTCAAAGCCTATATTTGCTCCACGTGACAGACCAAGTCAAAAACTCTTTGGAGCTGATCTAGGGGACATGAATTTCTGGCTTTCTCAGACCAGCTGTTGGAACTTGCAGAAAGCAGTAAGCATCTCCTAGGTGAATAATACATAAAAAATCTTTTCTACTCTTTAATGTTGACACTTTGGTTAAGACTGAACACTTTTATTTAGTTTTATAGTTTTATTTAGTTTTATTTTAGGAAGAAGTTCTTTACAGTGAGGGTGGTGAGACACTGGCACAGGTTGATCAAAAATCGCATTCTGTGATTCTGTCATCCCTAACCTCCATGGAGGTGTTCAAGGCCAGGTTGGATGAAGCCTTGAGTGACCTGTTCTAGTGGGAGGTGTCCCTGCCTATGGTGGGGGGTTGGAACTGGATGAGCTTTGAGAGCCCTTCCAACCTAAACCATTCTATGATTTCCTGAAACAATTACGTTTGGACTTTTTTCCCCCTGCCTTTAATTTCCTATGCCCACAGTTAGGTTCAGGAGGTACCTTTGGTGTGAGCTATTTGTGCATTTATCATAACAATTCTAGAGACAGAGACAGTTGATAGCAGTTTGGGACCAAAAATAATCTTGTATGAGCACTGATATTTCAGGAGCAGCATTTTATGTAGCACTGAGATTTCAGGAGCAGCATTTTATATAGTTACCTGACCTTATCTTTAAATACTTAGTTTTTTTATCAGTGCAGTCCTGTAATAAAGTAGCATCCAGCAGAGGTCTTTAAATGGGATAATTTCATTCTGCCACATTCCCAGTGGACACAGACTGAACTTGAAGATGTTTGAAATGGTGATTAAGTGTGTCAGAGCTGAGACCTCTCTGTAGTTTGCAAGCCTCTTCTCAATTTCACACGAGAGCAGTGCCCATCATTTCTCAAGTGATTGAAAACGTTCATGCAACCTAATGAGCCTTTGGAGTATCATGTATCAAACCCATACCTAGGATCAGAAAGAAAAGGCTTAATTTCCTGGACAGCTGGTTTTCATTCTGCAGCTTGAAAATTTGCAACTAGGAGTCAGGAACTGCCATCTCTATTTCAGAGTGATAAGGTGAGTGAGGGAGGCATTGAGAGAAAGGTGCCCAGGACACTGCCTTAGGTGCTGGCATCTCCCCATTCAGCAAGGACACATCTCTGTGTGCAGGTGTTCCCCATGTCTGGTGCTGAGTGCCAGCAACCTGAGAGGTTTTTGCACTTCCAGTTTAGTGCTGCTTTAGTCCTTATTGGATTGTGGTTTTGTGTTTAAATTAAGTAGAATGCTCTTTGGAAAAAGAGTTGATTTCTATTTTAGAGGAACAGTAACCTTGGGTTATTGCTATCAGCAGAGCAATAGCAGAACCCTGGGCTCTCCCCAATTTCTTTCTTTTTTTTTTTTTTTTTTTTATCCCCCAAGGGGAAAATAAAGTGTTAATATCTCTCCTGTCCTAAGGACAACACTTTCCTGTGTGTATCTGTATGGTAAAAGTGCTACACGCACCCCGCACTGGTGCTAATAGTAATGATCATGCTTGAAAACTACTTAATAAATAAATAAATCTGTAGATATGACCTAAAGATTAACAAATATGGAGATGGATAGGCTTTTCATGACCTGTGGAATTTTGTGCCTAGTTACTGTCATAATTTTGTGCAGTACTAGAGTCATTTAATGGCTAAAATCCCTCTACTTTATCTTCTCTTTGTGGTGTAAACAGATTCAAGCCTGCTCATTGCTGCTTTGCTAGAGCTCACTGATGACTTTTTCCACCTGTTTGAGGCAGTTGGGTAGGCAGTGGCAGCTGGTTCATGTGTATATGCTTATCTTGGTGGGTTTTTCTCTGGTGTTAACCACAGTTACCCTGACTCACTGCCCCATTTATTTCAGGTACCAGTCCTGGACTTGTCCCTACCTGGGTGTGGCTGTTCAGTGCTTTTACCACCTTCTGTGCTTATGCTTTAGGTAAAGTACAATGAAATAATTTGCATGTCTAACATCTTCACCTAGTTTTATCTACTAGTTCACTGGTGCTGATATTTAGATGAGGAGGCAGTGTGGATAAATCATTATTCTCTCTCCAGGACAGCTCTCTGAGAGAAAAAAACCCACAAACCCAAAGGTCCACACTAAAACCCGTTCATAAGACTTAAAAATCTCCAAACAACATCATTTTAAGTTATATATTAGAGGTTCTTTGGTTGTAGCTCTTATCTCTCTGGAAAGGTGTTTTGGAGGAACAATTGTAATCTTTACATAGCAGCCATTGGCATTGTTTGGTTTCATAAAAATCTGTGGTCCCCAGTGATGACATTCTGAGAAGATCCCTTAGACCATCATTTGCAGAAAGTGCTTTTGAAGACAGAGAAAATGAAGTGAAAAGCAGAGAGAAAGGGAAATGGGTGTAGCATTGTGTTTTGGACTTCAGTCCATATGGCATACAGCATGTGTCAGGACTGATGGTGTGAGTGTGGTCACCAACCTCAGTGTCTGACAGGGATGAGTACCACTGGTTTCCTTTCCTGTTGCTCTTTACTCCCAGAACACCTGCACCTCAGTTTCAGTTTCACATTCCATTTTTACTTTTGATACCACATGGCTGTGTTTAAAAGTACACTGCACCTTGTACAGTGGTGTGATGGTTTGGGAGTTCCCTGCCCCCTCCCACTTTGTAAAGTCACCCAGACTAGGCTCAGCTGGCTGGAAGTTAAGGACTGAAGCTCTGTTTACAGCTTAGCACAATGTNAAAGTGGTTAGTGAGGTTACTCAGCAGAGAGGAGAAAAGCCAAAAGCTGCTAGACCGAGATGCTGTGCCCCAGAGACTGTTATCTGTGTTTTGAGTCCTTATTCTTATGCATCTCAGCAAGCCTATGAGTGAAGTAGAAATCACCATTTGTTTTCCTTTCATAGCCTATAATATAACTTTCTCCATTAAAATATTCCAGTTAGCCGCAAACCAGCACAAGTGGTGTGAAGCTGTAGACCCAGGCTACATAAAGGCATATTGTAGATGCACACTGCAGTGTTGTAGAAGGATGCTGGGCACTTCTGGTGTCAGACTCAGGCATGTAGAGCCATCCTGGTTAACCTGGGGGCATGCCTCTGGCCAAGCAACACCTTCTGGATAATAAATGCAATGGCATTTCTAGTTAGGTGCTGAGTTTGTGCCAAAATTATTTTGTCTAGGATTTCTTCTTATTTGTACCTTAAAAATCGCTGGGACAGTCCTCCCTGGAAGCTGCTACCAGTCAGATTTCCCTAACAGCTCTCTACAATGATTAGCAGAAGCAGCAGTTTCTTTGTGTAATGGTATGGAATGTCATGAAGTGGCTATTGTTTCATAAATAGGAATTACATCTCAGAGCTGGTAGTGTGTGACACTCCAGAAAACTCATTGGAAATTCAGCTTCTGAGATTCTTAATGTGGATGCTGTTTGCCAGTGAGGCCTCTAGTTCCTCAAGCTTGGAAAACAAGCAGTGTGATGTTGACAGCTGAAGCCACAAGGAATTGATGTATATATAGATCTTTGTGTCTGCTGTCCAAGCCACTATATGAAATATTTAGTCTCAGATTTAATTCTGCATGGCCAAAGTTTTCCCTTTGGAAGACTGCAAAGAGCCATAATAACTTAGCAAATATGCAGCTTTATTCTCTCTCAGCTTCTTTTTAATGACACAGTTACTCTCTCCAAATTCCCTAGCAGGCTGCTCTTTGTTAAGGTGGTTTGGTATCTTTTCCCTTTCCATAAAATGAAATGCTCTTTGCTGTTACTTTGAATTCCACAATTCAAAAGTTTTGTAAACTTTAATACAAGTGAAGATTTATGACCCTTTATGAGACAAAATCATAATATAGGAATTCTAAAGCAATGAATCACAGAATCACAGAAACATTCAGGTTGGCAAAGCCCCTCAGGATCACCAAGTCCAACCCATATCTCTACTCTACAAAGTTCACCCCAAATCATATCCCCAAGCATCACATCCAAATGACTTTTAAACACATCCAGAGTTGGTGAATCAACCACCTTCCTGGGCTGATCATTCCAATGCCTGATCACTCTTTCTGTGAGAAAATTTCTCCTAGTATCTAGTCTAAACCTACCCAACTGCAGCTTGAGGCCATTCCCTCTTGTTCTACCACTAATTACCTGTGAGAAGAGACCAGCATCAGCCTCTCCACAAGGTCCTTTCAGGTAGCTGTAGACAGCCATGAGGTCTCCCCTCAGCCTCCTCTTTTTCAAACAAAACAGTCCCAGCTCCTTTAGTCACTCTTCATAAGATTTATTCTCCAGGCCCTTCCCCAGCTTCATTGCCCTCCTCTGCACTGGCTTCAGCACCTCCACATCCCTCTTGTATTGAGGTGCCCAATAAAAATGAGGGGGCCAGGGTATGTCCACTATAGAAAAGCAGTGTACATTGTTGGTGTGAATGATTTCAAACTGAAACCTGAACCAGAAAATATTTCCAGCGTAGTAAAAAGCTAGAGAAGGCACTTGGAAAACGTGGGTAAGGATTTGTGAAAATCCAATTTCACATATGTTATACACTTCCTGTATTTTTCTCTTTGCCCACTCTAAGTACTGTATTTCATGGCAGCATGAAGAGCCTAACTCTTCAGTAAAGCTAAAGTTCCTGCAAAATGATGAGACACTGGCACAGGTTGCCCAGGGAGGTTGTGGCTGCTCCCTCCCTCTTCAAGGCCAGGTTGGACGAGGCCTTGAGTGACCTGTGCTAGTGGGAGGTGTCCCTGCCTATGGCAGGGGGTTGGAACTAGATGATCTTTGAGGTCCCTTCCAACCTTACCATTCTATGATTCTATGATTCTATGAAAACCACTCTTTCCCTGTGATGTGCACATTTTAGTATCCAGTGTGAATATTCTTTTGCAGCACCCTAAAGTAATTTATGAACAGATTAATCTTCTGCCGTTGTCAGTTTTAAAAAGTATAACCCAAATAACTGAATTGTGTCTGATTTGGCATGGATGTTCATGAGATACAGAATACCATAAACTGTTTTTATTGGTGTTTGGATACCTATTTGCAAGTTAGTTTCAGAAGCATTCTTTAACAGAGTAAAGAATTTCTACATTTATAGCAAGACTGTTCAAGGCATCTCAGTCTTACACAATTTTCTATCTGCACATTTCAGTAAGATGCTGACAAATCAGTGGTAATGTTAATAGAGAGAAAATGTGGCTCTAGGTGGGGCAAGACATATCTGAAATCCTCTATATGAGGTCTTTAGTTCTTCGAGTTGTGAGAACTGTCTCAAGAGTGGAGGACATCTCACAGCTGGTTAGGTATCACAACAGGGAGACAGCCTAAAATCTGTACAAGAAGAAATCCCATGTTTTCCTGCTTTAGATCCCTGAAGTATATTTACATTAAACAAAACTCAGAGTACTGCCAAATAATTTGGAGAAGTAAGTAGCATATGATCTATAGCAGCTGTGGAGTCTTTGCTCTCACTCTGCTGGGCTGTATCTCTAGTCAGTCTTGGGTTACTAATGCTATCAATAGCTAATAATTGTTAGCTATAGTTAGCTTATAGAACTTCCTTGGACAGTCTATGCCAGGGCTTGACAGCTCTTTCAGTGAATAAAGTTTTCCTAATGTCCAATCTGAACCTGTCCTGAGGGGACATTGTGGAGAGGTTGCTGCTGGTTTCTTCTCACAGGTAATTGGAGACAGAACAAGGGGGAATGGCCTCAAGCTGGGACTGTGGAGGTTTAGATTAGACATTAGGAAAATGTTTTCCAGGGAGAGACTGGTCAGGGACTGGAATGAGCTGGCAAGGGAGGTGGTGGAGTCACCAACCCTGGATGTCTTTAGGGGTGGTTTGGATGTGGTGCTTAGGGATATTATTTAAGATGACTCTTGTAGAGCAGGGTTCTAGGTTGGACCTGGTGATCCTGAGGGACTTTGCCAACCTGCATGTTTCTGTGATTCTGTAACTTGAGGCCATTTCCTCTTGTCTTATCCAGTAATTACAGATGTCTTTCTAAAGCTTCTAAGGAAGGTGGCATTTAGTTTAAGAGCTGAGATAAGGACACAAAAAAACCCAAACCAGAATCACAAAAAACCACAGAGAACATCCAGTTAGAAGAGACCTCAAAGTTCATCCAGTCCAACCTTCAACCCAGCACTGAAGGGTCAGCACTAAACCATGTCCCTAAGCACCAGGCCCACATGGCTGCTTAAGCACCTCCAGGGACAGGGACTCCAGCACTGCTCTTGATAACTCCACCACTGCTACTTGGTAACTGAAGCCAACATTTTGTGAGCAGTCCTAACCTGTTGGTATTGAGGGTAGTGCTGTGCTCCAGCTTGCTGTCACCGGTGTGGTTTTCCCCTGTTACGTGTGGCAGTAGTGAAGCGTATGTGAAGGAATTCCTTTTGCCGTGCTCTAATTCTTTATTTCTTTTCCTTTCCCAATCCTCCCAGACTCCATAGATGGGAAACATGCTCGAAGGACTCAGTCCAGTACTCCTCTGGGAGAATTATTTGACCATGGGCTGGATAGCTGGGCTACCTCCATTTTTGTGCTTTCTTTTTTTTCTGTCTGTTCCCGAGACAATGGCAAGACTGGAGTTTCTGTATATACCATGTATATATATTTAAGCATTGTCTTGTTTAACTTTATGTGCTCACACTGGGAGAAATATAACACAGGAGTTCTTTTTCTTCCTTGGGGATACGATATAAGCCAAGTGGTAAGTATTTATCATTCCTGTTTTGGCTTTATTTTTTTTTTATTTTAAATTATGTTAGTGGTTTCATAATATTACAGAAATAGAAAAATAGAGCTCCAGGCAAACTCTGTTTGGCCAGGAGTTTGGATGTGAAATAGCATAACTCTAGGAGTAATTCAGAAATATTTCCTGCATTTGCACAGAAGGGATGCTTCCAAGCAAATTGCCAGCATCAGAGATTCATTGTCTTGCAGGAAGAGAAAGGCTTGCAGCAAGCCTAGCAGTCAGAAAGTGCTCATGAGAATGCCATTTAACTGCATTTGGGTTGTGATATTAACAGAAATTATGATGCTGTCTGAAGCCACAAGTGATTTCCCCACCAACAGTACCTTCTGAGGCACAATGTGATTTAATCCAACTAGTATTCATTAACAGTAATTATACAGTTACAGTAATTATACAGTTACACCAATACTAGACCTTCTCAACTCTACCACCTCTTAGATGAGATGTGGTAATGGAAAGAGCAGTGTACCTTTACAGAGAGCATTAACTGTTGTCAGGTGAGCTTTACCCTTGGAAAAAAAAGTCAATCATACCATGAGAGAGTTCCTCTCTGGGAATGGTGGTCAGTAACCTGAATTACTTATCAGCCCACAGCCAGTGCTCAGCTGGGTTCTTGACTGACTTACAGCCCTACCTTGAGGTAGACCTCTTCAGAAACATGCCCAGGGCACCATGATGAGTGGTGGCTTCAGTGCATGAGTGAGTAGCAGCAGTTGCAAACTGATTGCACAGCCAAGCCCAGTGCTGGGATTTCTGGGCTGCATTATTTGTTTCTTAGATAGCCAAGCTCTGGCAGCCTGAAGAACATGGTCCCAGCCTTCTGAGCTTCCTGTCACAGACATGAGATGAAAGGTACAGCCAAATATACATAATTGAAAAGAAGTTTGACAAATATTCAAATATGTCTTTTAATGGAAATGGAGTATTTGAATTAATGGCTGCAGATGTATTGCTATAAACAAAATCAGAATCCAGTGGTTTGAGAACAACTCAGAGGTGGTGGTCCAGCTGTGGTGCATCTGTTTTGTCCCCTAGAAAACAGGTCCTGGGAGAAGTTGGCTCAGGACTAAGACATTAGGCAGCCAGCTGGTCTGCAAGTTTCAGCCATGGCTGTGTAAGGCTTCTTAGTGAAGTTCTTCCAGCAGGAGAGGAATAGGTGTGTCCCACTCAGTTTCACTTGCTGCTGACTGTAGATATACATGTGAATGGCTAGGAGGCTCTTTTGGATTGCTGCACCATCCAAACTGGGTTAGTGGTTAGATGTGAGAGTGGGTATCAGCTAGTGGAGCAGTACTGTTAGCTCTGTCAGTGTCTTCTAGTGACCTGTGCCTCTGTCACTGCTTTCCCCTCGGGAAAATACTGGCAATAACATTTCCTTGCCTGACAGATTTGTGGCAAGGCTGAATTCCAGTGAAGTTTGTAAACTGCTTTGATGAATTTGGATGCAGGGTGCTAACAAGTGCTATTTCCTGCTCCCCTCTGATGCTGAATTGCTATCCTGCATACTTGCTTTCTAGTAACTTCTGTGATCATTTGCCTACAGTCAACATGATAAGCAAATAAACATAAGGATTTTTTGATGCTTGAGGGGTGGTTGAAGACTGTCCTGCTGAAATGTCTGGATGTCAGTTTTCCCATCTGTAAAAATCAGCTTCTGTAGTTGTGATTGCCTGTCAACAGAGCCAAGACAGGATCAAGGTGGTATTTTTTCCATTAGTCCAAACTACATTTCACATAGACCAGAAAGCACACAGCCTATTTTTTCCCACTGTGCTAACTAGTCTAGTGGAAGGTTGTAATTCCCCTACAAGCATTTCCTTGCTCTTGTTTTGTAAGCCTATTCAGCAAGTTTTGTATCATGTGGGCACTATTAAAGGTGCTTGGGGGAGGGCATTCTGAGGACATCAGCAGATGGCTGATGATGAGGAGGAAGGGTTACCTTCTCCTTGCTGGTTTTTGTCCCCAGCATTTCTCTGCCAGTATCCTACAGTCACACACAGAGGCAGAGAGTGTGGGAGCACTTGCAGGCTGCTTTCAGACTGATTGCTGGTGTTCAGTTGACTGTTTCCTCCATGGCATTCCTAGCTGGATTGCTGCTTAAATGTGCTGCTCTGCTCTGTCTTAAATAATTTCACTGACAAGGCGATGCTATTGCCCTGGTGTGGCAGACATTCAGATGGTCTGGTCCCCTGCTTCTGCTCTTAAAATTGATGGGAGCCAGGAACTTTGGACTTCATTATCCCCACAAAGCTGAGGAAATACAGTAATTGCTACAAGTGTGTAAATAGATAACTGCTGACCTTAATGCAGGCTTCCCTGGCATGTAGCTGCCAGGACAGTGCTGCTGAGTCAGCTCTGCTGTGTGCAAACCCAGCCAGCCTGCTCGCTGCCTCTCTCTTAGTTCTGCTGTACTCAAGGGCTGCGCTTCCTCAGGAAAAAAAAAATCTCTCATTATAGTTAGAGAAATTTGTGGGACTTAGGCAGATCACATTTTTCTGCAATTTGATGACTCGTCAGAATTGGTAACCTAATTACAGGAGTTGGGCTGTAATTGGTACTCCAATTAGCTTTGATTACAGCAGGCAGACATTTATAGGCAACTGTGGTGTGTAAAGCTGAAAAGTGGCTGTAGTGTGTCTGAGATGTACTTGGACAGAGGAATGTTACATCTGTGGATCCAGAATGAATGGGGAGGTCTGCAACACTGAGAACTTCTTGTGTCTCCTCTCTCCAGCACAAGGAGCTATCTCCTACTGAGTCCTCTGTGGGCAGAAGGAGATGCCCAGAGAGGAGCCTCTTTACACCACAGCCTGTAGGCAGTTTTCATACACTGTCAAGTAAGCACAAACCCCAAAATTCACAGGCTGAAGAGAAGACTGGAAAATAAACTTTTGCTGTGTTCTTGAATACATCTTGTCACAAGTCCAACCCAAGAAAGCCAATACCTGCAAATTAAGTCTCTTGGAGAAAAAAAGAAACAAAGCTTCCCAGAGAAAGGCTTCCTGCCATATGTTAATTCTCACAGACATCCTCTGGATTGTTTGAAAATCTATTTTCTCCTGCAAATGTTAATATTCCCCTAACAAAAGTACTCCCCTAATGCAGCTGTTGCTTTTCATAAGCCACAGCAGTTGAGTTCATAGTGGGGGAACAAAATGTTCATTAATCCTTAATATGATGTAGTAGTAAGCTCTGCTTACATCAGTGCTGCCTTAAGTGTAACTATCTTTGCTTTCTGCAGGCTAGATTTATACCTGGAAAGCACTGAAACTGATTGATGCCAGAGAGGTGGATAATGAACTTGTTTGTCCCTTTTTAATTAGGATTATTCAGCTGCACTTAGGAGCACTGACACACATTTTAATTATCACTTTTTAACCAGCAGTGCCTTTAAAAACAGTCATAAGTGTATAGCTGCTTAACATACTTAGCTCTTGACCAGGAACTTTGACAAAGCTGTTATGGGATAGAGTATCAAAAGCCCTGCTTGGACACATGCTTTTGTGTACCACATGCAAACAGCTACAGATAGCAGCAGGGAAGTTGCTTGCTTACCACATCTCTTGAGTTTTACATCCTGGAAGCTGCTTCACTGCTTAGAAGTCATTGTTTTGAGGTGGCACCACAAAGTCCTGTAAAGTGGAGACAGGAGGAAAGTAACAGATTATGATTTTTGTTTACTCTTGCAACATATTAAAGTGCTAAGTGACATTCTGTGCCTTTAGCAGTATAGGATTTGAAAACATGTTGTTCTTTTTCTATAGGTGTTAATAGCAGCATATCTACTCACTGGTGCTCTTGGTGTGGAAGTCTGGCAGAAGCCTTTCCTGTTTGGTTATTACATTACAGATGCATTAGTAATCTTGCTTATAGGTAAGTGGTCTGATCCATGCAAATTCTATTCTGCTTTTTAATTATTTTAATTGGATATTTCTTATGGGTTTTTTTTCCCTGTTGTAAGTGTTTGCTAGTTCAAAAAAAGCATGAGTAGAGCTGATTAAAAGGGCTCATACTGGGACACATAAAAGTAGGCAATTTTGGAAACCCTTTTCCTCAGTGAATTACTCTCTGCTGCACACAAACAATACAGAAGATGTTCCTTTTCTGCATGTACAGTTCAGTGCAGTGTGCTGGCTGCTTACCTCTCCTGGTCTCATGGACTCCTTGAGTCACTCAGGTAAAGTGTTGCTCACATTTACATGTATCATAGAATCACAGAATTGTCAGGGCTGGAAGGGACCTCAAGGATCATCCAGTTGCAANCTGGAAGGCTACTCTAAGGTCTCCTGGAAGCCTTCTCTTCTCCAGGCTGCAGAGCCCCACCTCTCTCAGTCTGTCCTCACAGCAGAGCTGCTGCAGCCCTCTGAGCATCTTTGTGACCTCCTCTGGACCCACTCCAACACTTCCATGTCCTTCCTGTGCTGGAGGCTCCAGAGCTGCACACAGTGAGAAGTGCTCCCTCTGATCATCCAACCCTCTGACCATCCTTGTGGCCCTTCTTTGGACGCGTTCCAGCACATCCATACCTTTACTGTAATAGGGGCTCCAGAAATGGAGGTCCTTACTGTAAGGTGTTGTCTCCCTCTAATTACCTAGGTGTTGATTGAGACACCCAACACCAGCCCTAAGCAGGAGCCATCTGAGCATTTCAAGGGGGACTTTTGAATCCATTGCATCAACATGTGATCTCCCCATCCTTTGCCATGGTGAGGAATTCAGCAGGTACCACCTCCAGCCCCAGTAGTGCTTCCCAAATTTCCCAGATTGGAAAGACCCCTGCATTCACTCCATTGCAGAGATGTGGTTTGACAATCCTTGTGCATTACCCAGAGTATAAAACTGACCATGTTTGACCAAGATTATGCAGGCTTTTTCTTGTCAAGATTGATTTGGGCATTCTGAGGAAAGGAAAGAAAAGAAAGGAAGGGGTAAAAGAGAGGTTGCCTTTACAGTAGTCAGTTCAGAGTGTGGCAGAGGTGCAGCTGTAAGTGCCCTCTGGTGGCAGGCAGGGCACCGAGGGATAGGAAAGCCTTCTGCTCTCAGAGGAGCACCACAGGGCCCAGAGGTAGATGCTGGCTCACCCAGGTTAGGCCAGTGTTGGTGTGAGGTGCTCACATGGGCAGTCCACTGAACACATCTGTTCTGTGCCACACACATCACTGCTTTTCTTCCTATCACTGAGGCACATGGCAGCCTGTTCAGTGAGCACACTGATGGCTTCCCCTGCACTTGGCAAGCCATGGGTGAAGGTTTAACTCAAACTATTCAACATGTTAGGAAGGTTTGTGGTGGGGAAGCATGGTCACTGAATCTGCAGGAGCAAACATCTTTTTTTCATACTTCACCAAAGCCAGCTGCAAAGCAAGGTTTGATGGACTGTTCCATCAGCATGGGAAAGCAGTACTGCTTCTCTCTTATGTGGTGTGCTTGCATGGATGCATCTGTGAGCACGATTATCTTCCATCACTGTCCCAAGCAGAGCAGGGGTAAGTAAGAGCCAAAAGATTTCTTTAAGAACATTGTCTCTTGCATGCTATCCACAGTGCCATCAACAGAGTAACCCTTGGAGCTTAATTGTACTTAAATAGAGTTTCAAGGTATGCAAGAAACAATCTTGGCTGACTCTGTATTACAAAACTGTCACAGTGCTTAGCAAACCTCTTAAAAGCAGACACTAAATTTAAATGTGAAAAAAGTAGACTCCTTCCCCTGTGCATCATGCTGATGGAGAAAGCACTGCCACTGCTCCACAGGTCTGACTATCAGGTGAGCAGCAGTGGTTAAGGTGGTTATTGCTGATACTCTGTGTGCAGTGACTCTGGAGAGAGGAAGTCTGTAGAACCTTGTCTGTAGAGTCATAAATATCTGAGGGCTGGGG